>JASDQU010681522.1:37945-51250 GCA_032191745.1 Picea mariana
CTCAAGCATTTTCTAGAACAACAAATTTCCTCCCTAGAGAAACAAAAATGGGTCACCAAGATCTTTGGATATGATTATGAGATAATTTACAAGAAGCGAAAATAAAATGTGGTTGTTGACACTCTTTCCCTAAAGTATGAAGAAGAAGGATCCATTTTTTCTCTCTCCTTCATTGTACCATATTGGCTCTAAGATGCTCACAAGGAATGGTTGTAAGACCCTGGAATTTTTGGCCTTATCCAATAGTAGCCAATTCTCCAGTTTCTCTAGGGTACTCTTGGCACAATAATGAGATTTTCTACAAAGGTCGTATGTATCTCAACAAATAGTCACAACTTAAATCTTAGGTTCTTTCAAAACTTCATGCTTCCCCCACAGTTCATGCTTCCCCCATAGTCAAGCATTCAGGGTTCACCAAAACATATGAAAGGGTAAAATGCTTTTTTTTCTGGGATGGTATGAAACATGACGTTTGTGACTTTGTGGATAAATGTGAAGTTTGTCAATAGAATAAGAGAGAAACATTAAAGAACCCAAGAACACTCCAACCACTCTCGATTTGGTCGGTTATTTGGAAGGATATTTCTATGGACTTCATTGTTTTCTTACCTAAATCAGGAAATAAATTAGTCATCATGGTGGTATTTGATCATCTTTCCAAATATGCTCATTTCTATGCTCTCTAACACCCATTCACAGTCTCCACAGTGGCTCAAATTTTCATGGATAATATATTCAAGCTTCATGGCATGCCTCATTCTATTGTCTCTGATCAAGATCCCTCTTTTACCAACAAATTTTGGAAAGAATTGTTCCATATCCAGGGAACCCAATTGCATCTCACCACTTCCTATCATCCTCGGACTGATGGCCAAACTGAAGTTGTCAACAAGTGTTTGGAAAACTATTTGAGGTGTTTTGCATATGAATGAAAAAATCATTTGACTTAGTGGTTACCCCTCGTTGAATGGTGGTACAACACATCTTACCATACCGCTACTCGCATGACTCCGTTTGAAGAAGTCTATGGACAAAATCCACCATCGGTTCTCTCCGACATGCCATGTGTATCAAAGGTTTATGAGGTTGACAACAATCTTGCAGTTCATGAGGCCATTCTCTGCACCCTTAAAACAAATTTGGCCATGGCTCATAATCGCATGAAGCAACAAGAAGATCAAGGTCGTTCTGAATGACAATTTGTGGAAGGGGACTAGGTGTTTCTTCATCTGCAACCCTATAAGAAGACTTCACTCAAAATGAACCATTTTCAAAAGTTTGCTCCCAAATTTTATGGTCCTTATATAGTTCTCAATTGAGTGGGGTAGGTTGCTTACCAGTTATATTTTTCCAATCATTCTAAGCTCCATCCTGTTTTTCATGTCTCATGCTTAAAGAAGGTGATTGGTACTAAGTGACAAACTCAAACTAGTCTCCCTGATTTGGATGAAGAAGGTTCCATTTGGTTGAAACCACAAGCATTCTTGGACCAATGAGAGCATTTTCTCTGTCAGCGCACCATCAAGGAAGTGTTAGTGCAGTGGAAATATACAGCTCCTCAAGATGCCACTTGGGACCTGACTACTATTCTACAACAATTTCCTCATCTCAAACCTTGAGGAAAAGGATATTTTTCAAGGGGGAGGGCATGTTATGGATCTAACCTCCCTAACCCCTCACGTAGATAGAATAATATATTTCCATGTAATAAAGTTTGACATTAGTTAATAAGGCTTATTTAATAAATTTGAATAAGTCAATGTAAGAAGACCTAATAAAAGCTTTCGCTTCTAGAAGGATCTTCCTCTAGAATGATCTTTAGATGATAGAATTAGTATAAATAAGAGTAGAAGTCATGAGAACGTTTTTATTGAGAATTATTGTAATAGAGCACTACTCTACTAGAGGTTTCCCTCTCAAAGAGGCAAGTGAACATTGTTTCCTATCAATAAAGGTATTATTTTGGTGTTGTGGTTTCATCTATTATTTTGGTATTGTGGTTTCATCTTGTTATTCTCTACAATATTTCAGTTTTCGTCTATTATAATAGAATTGGTACCTTACACTCTTCAACTTCTTTATCTTATTTTTCTTCACTGATATCTCCCAAGTAAACACCTCTTCGTCGAGAAGCTTCCATTGCCTCCAATTGTGCCTGAAGATTTCTCATTTCTTCAATGACTTCAACATTTGCAACATGTCTTCCTCAACCTCGACCACTTCCTCCTCATATTATAAATGCCATATTCAACTATGATTTCATAGATGTTGTGTCCTATGATACCAAGATAATGACCAATCCAGACTCGTTTTGTCTATCCTCAAACTCTAATAGTTCTGCAGAGTTCATTAATTGAACCGAAACTTGAATTAAAAGAAATTCAAAATTTACCTTTCATAGGAACTTAGCTCTTTTCCTTCGCTATGTGACCAAACGTTGGAACCACGGGCTTAAATTTGGGCACTAAACTTCTTTATCATATGACCCAATGCCAAGAACCACATGCTTAAATGCGAAGGTACGTGATCAATCTGGATCGTTGATCCTAAAATTGATCAACGATCAACAACAATGGGTAATCTAATGTGCACCGTTGATCAAGATCTCAGATCCCTTTTGGACCATTGATTTATCCTTAATAAAACTCAATACAAATCGTGGGGCCACCATGGAACTTGAAGTCAGCCTGACATATTTCTTTGTTGGGACTTTGGGACCTTTATGCCTGCCAACACCTTAAAACCTCTGATGGTCGTAGTCCGTTGCGACAAGGGTCGTCAATTTTCAGATTCAAAGATTTAATCTCAACCGTCCAACCCTCCCTATGTGGGCCATGCCAAAATTGTGTGTAGAAACACATAGCCAAATAAATGGATGCCATGTATTTTGGGCCACCGGACCACGGGGTTTTGACACTTCTTGAGTTAAGATCCTCATACTTTGTCGATATGCGTAAACTACTTGTTGTCGATCTACACCCCCAATCAAAAGTCAAATCTAACTTGTGGGTACTTGATGATATCAATTAGAGCATGATCATCGTTAATCCTATTGTGATCGATGATGGATTTTTATACTCCTTATAATGATTATCCTTGTCATTCCACTTATGTCATGTTTGTCGGATCTTGAGACTTCAAGATTTCGAGCCTATTCCAAGACCAAGAAGCAAGAAAAATGTCGATGCGCGGTGGCCTTTCAAACACCCGACCCCTAAGTACATTTTTAAAGGATGGGGTATAAATTTTTCATTTAACCTAATACCCATGGCCCAATAATTTCTGAAGTATTACTTTCTCTTTTCCCTCTTAGAAGTAGTTTAACACTAACTCAATAAATTACTCCTATGATAATTATGAGTAATTATATTATAACACAATGAGGATAATTTTTCAATAATATACTTAAGTTGATTAACCTTAATTAAGGTATATAATTTAATTTCTCCATGCCACATTTTCATGTAATTTAACGTATTTATCTAAAAATATGCATATTTATTTATTTCCTAGGAAAAAGTATTAACTATATTCAACCAGAAATTATCCTTTTATTAATTGTATTATACTATGATTTTTTTTACTTATATTATAATATGATTAGTCTATATCAAAGGATCACTTAGGATTATCAATACCCATTAATGCCTAAACCTCTGGAATCTGACGAAGATTCCACATCAGGATTTTATGAACCCAAATCTCCCGAATGTCAGAGTTCTAGAGAGGGTCCTAGTCATATTGTGTCTTTATAATTGATTCCATTTAACATTTATTATAACATTGGGATATGAGAAAAAAATAGGTTCAGCCTTCGATTGTTTGGATCCTATGCTCTATCTTCCCCAACATCCGGAATCGTGAAGCTCCGAATTCCCAAGCCCCAAACTCCCGAAGGGTCCATGCTTACACATGACTTCACATTAAACATTAAATTAAAAAGGGTAAAGAGGGTTTGTACTTTATTACATGCCAATATCAAAACACGCATTTAAAATATATAATATTATATTACATCTTTTTGGAGATTGTGCCCAGGTTTACAAGGTCTCCAATATTTTATTAATATTCGAAATAAGGGAGAGAGAGAGAACTTCGGGTCAACCCCCTTCACCTCTCCACCACATTTCTTATACCCCAATCTCTCGGAGCCTTGGAGTCTTGAAGCTCCAAAGTGACCCCACTGGCACACATTACCACACCATTTAATATTCAAAGGAGTTGGCTTCATTTACGTGTAATCAATTTAATGAACCTTAAAATAATATAATATATTATTTTATATTCCTCAAAAATTACGCCCAGGTTTCAAAATTATCCAATATTATATTTAATGATTGAAAAGAGAGAGAGAAAGTGTTCTTTGGGTCAATATCCTTCGACCCTCTGACACCTCCTCTATATTCAAATCTCCCGAAGCCCCAGAGTCCCAAAACCCCAAAGTGGCCCCACTTATGCACACTTCCACATTATTTGATATTTAGAAATGGATGACTTCGTTCACGTGTAACCATTTTAATAAATATAATATAATATAATATAATATACCTCTTGAAATTCTCACCCAGGTTTCAATAATATCTAATATTACATTTAATATTCAATATTGTGATGAAGGAAAACATATTCCGGTTTCTTCATTATCATATAACCCAGAGTTCTGGAGTTCCGAAGGAGGCCCACTTGTAATTATGTTATGGTTTAAATATAATGAAATAATTTGGATTATAATATAATATATATATATTGTATTAAAGGTATATTATATTAATCAATTTCGTTAATCGATCACATTAAATACAATAATATAAATAATTGTATTTATTACTTATGCAACCTTTCGCTCAGGGAAATGAAGGGTTCGGGCATTCAACGACTTTGGTTCATGGAATCCCATTACCCAAACATCCTGGAATTCTGAAGACTATGAGAAGGTTAAAGCATTTAGTCACAGCTTATTCCCTATTCTCTTTGGTCTCACGTCTTTTACGCTCCAAGGGATTTAACCAACATTTTCAGAATAATAAAAATAATATTACTAATAATAATAATAATAATAATAATAATAATAATAATAATAATAATAATAATAATAATAATAATAATAATAATAATAATAATATGTATATGTATATGTATATAGACATATATACATATGTTTCCATAGTTTTACTATTTAAAGGAAAATTATTTTCTTTTACAGAAAAATAAGGAAAGGAAAAATATAGTTTTCAAGGCTTTATAAAGAGATTTAATAAAAGTTTGTATTCCAAGGAAATTTCTCCATCCTGGAAATTAAAATATAATTATAATCTCTCTCTTCTCATGGGTAAGTGAGTAGAACTTTATTTCCTTATTATTGTGCTTTACTACTCTTACTAAATTTAAGGAAATGGTCCTACTACAAAAATTACCTCCATAGTAAATTCAGTGTTTCTACCAGGATTTATTGCCCACCAAAATTTAAGGGGATTCTTCCCAAAATTTAGGATATTTAACACAATTTAAACATAAATGTTCATTTATGCCCCAAATAGATTTTTGATGACTTTTGTATTTTAATTCATTTAGACATTTTTCATGTTTATGTCCTAATTGTTTTTCCTCAATAATTAATTATAAGGACTCTTAATATTTTCCCATATTTGGGATTATTTCCTAAATTCCACACAGATCTGATATCCTCTAACTTTCCTGGCATAGGATTTGAGGACACACTAAAATGGAGCAATATTATGCAGAAAAATCACCCTCTCTTCTTTCAAATGTATTATAGATATTTTTAACTGTTAAGCCATCAATTCCCCAACATGCATTAAACTATACATCATAGTGAACCATAACATCCACTCCCAGAAATCTTATTTTAGCACAAAGATAGTCAAGAGATAAGAAGTTAAATCAATAGATGTAACGAACCTCCTCGTTACGACAACAACTCTGATAACAAGTGCCAATTTTTTTGTTTTGTTTAAGGTGTGTGCGCTCGTGTGAAAAGAAACAGACACAATGGACTCTATGATGCCATCCAACGACTAACAAGACGTGCCCACGATGATCACAATAAGAATACATAAGGAACACCGCAAGTAACTGCAAACATTTAATGACAAACTAGGTTATGCACAGTACGAACACCGAAGGAAGAATCCATAGTGGTAGATTTACTATTTCTGCATAGGAAAGCATGGCATTTAATCTTAGTTCTTTGCTCCGGAGGGAGAGACGGTCAGATAGGCTCCTAGTCGACTACTCAGGCAGAAACTAGTAATCCCCTCAGATGTGTCGCAAGAGTGGAAACCCTGCCTTTAAAAGGCCCGAGACTCTTGATACGACACTGGATTCTTTACCCAAAATAATCACCCACACAGACATATATACTACGGCTACATGGAGGTGTCTATATCTCGCCTGACACAGGCAGACCCAACTAAAGATGCTAAGTCTACAATGAGAGTAAATGCGTAAAAGACATCATCACAAATCAAGAGTGATATTGTAATCTCACGCTGCTTAACTATACTTCTTTTCCTTAAGGAAAACTTCTAGGGGTATGTGAAGAGAAGCTATAATTTTAAGTTCATTAAGATAACCCAAGAAACTCCATCTTCAGGCAAAACAAGAACTTTAACAACTCTTTTACATTATGTATCCATTATACGAAACTACTAAGATCATTCATAAAAGCAATCATGAGAGTCACATGCTGACATAGATATGAGTGGTAGGTACATTAATGCAAGCAAAAGCTGCCCATCAATTCAACTAACTAGCCGGTCACTAAGGTCACTACTATACAACTTCAGTTAAGACCATTATGAGATAGTTATTACTAATATTTTAATTCATTTGGAAATAGTGAACTCACTAGATTGACCTAGTCACAACCTAGTTACCTTTAATGATTAAAGGATAATAGAAATAAAAGTATTAAATTCTAACTAACTAGTAATATATGAGAGGAGTTCTAATCTATGATTCCTATCCAAGATAAGGAAAACACAATGGATATGAAACATATTAACATAAACGAAGTAATAACCAGGAATAGCTCAACATTACGCATACTCAATCCCATATAGCTTAAAGTAAATGGAAGATAGCTTATCCTTCCTTAACATTCCAATATATTACATCATAATACATTAACAATTCCTTATCTTACAATTCATTATCTTCATCGTATTAACATCTCGTTATCTCACATTACATTTCATTATAATCAATAGAATAAATAATGTCAAGATTTTTAGGGAAGAAAATAGAACTATTTCATTCTATGATATAATACCAAGTCAGATGTAATAATACCTCTTACTTTCATAGAATATATCGATGTCCAGATTTTTGAAAAGAAAGGCAGAACGATCCCAACAGTAGTAATATAAAACAGGACAGCCGTAAATAAACCACTTACGTACAATAGCATATAAAAATGTCAAGACTTTAAGAAGGGAAAAGCATAACTTATTCCAAAAATAATAAAATAAAACAGAGAGCTGTAAATCAAAGAGAGGCATACCCAACAACTACTTTACCAAAACTTCAACCAATCTACACAACGATCTTGATGAATAAGAATTCAAGAATTCCAATTAAAATTTTGTTTACATGATTTGACGAAAATCCTTATATTCAATTTCCACATCTACATCAATGATTCAATGATTTTCTAAAATGCATGCAAACAATCAGCTACTGTACAACCTAAGTTTTTTATTTCGCAAGATTTACTGGTGAATATACCTGACTCTAAAATCAAGTAATATAACCTAAAGGCAGTGAATTTAATTATTGACGTCCAGATTGCAACCAAACAGGGTACAAACAATTATGGTTAGGTTGGGTATTTCACTTACCTCAGAACCCATAACCGTGGTTTCCAACAAGCATTCGAAGGTGCAGAATTTGGGCGAATTCTAAAATTCATTGATAACCATATTAACCTAAAATTTCATTGATAACCATATTTAAACACGCCCCAACCACGATTAATACCTGCATCGATGCAATTGTCAGCAGTAATAAAACACCCACAATCAATAAGGAAGACGCCCCCTATGAAATTAAACTCCCACAGCATGTAAATACACCCAATAGGAAGGTGAAAACGCCCTAAACCAACATTGAAATAATGCAGAGAAATCAGGGAAAGGTTGCCAAAAGTAAAGAGAATTCTGGGAACGATTTGCCAAATGATTTAACAGAGCGAAGGTTGGAACGAATTAAATCTGCCTGAGCGAATTAAACTGCCAGAACGTTTCAAGGCTAGGAATAAGAATACAAAAGTTTAAGGAGCAATAACGAGCTAAAATCAAGGGTAAAAGCGATTGCAGTACTGTGTTAGAATGAAATAGTGAGCATTGTTAACGAGATCATAAATTCAACATAAAAGTTCAATGAGGATCAATAAGAACCCTGCGCCCTCAATAAGTTGACCAAATGAAACCAAATCGTCCGATGTCAACAGAAGTGAAAAGAGGAAAATATGTTGATGACGGAAAACGGTAAGGGCGCAGCCTAGATGGTGGCAGGGAGATTAATGGTTACTCAATACTAAATTAACGCCGAGGCACACGCCTCTGCAATGTGAAGAAGAAAAACCACCGCCCAGAAAAATAACACAGACCTGATGAAAATTGTTCTCTGGTATGAACACAAGGGGAAAAATTAATTCATCGGCCCACCAAGGAATTGCAGACTGGAATGGATAGTGTTCCAATTAATTAGATTTTCTTGATAGCCGTTCCCTTTAATGAAATTCCTGGATAAACATTTTCATAAATAAAAAAAAATGGGTTTCTACCTTCACTAAAGCCGAAAATCACCGCAGAAGTAAAGGTTCTATTAGTTACACAATTCAAATTCACAAGTACGGTAATCCAGCCAACATATCGAGAACAAGCTAGGTTATCCCTTTATACATGAGAAGCGACCAATGTAAAAAAAAAAAGGAAGGATAAAATAACAATGAAGAGCAAGGTGAACGCAGCTACATGGGCCAGGGAGGGTTTCTATCAGTCTAACATCGAATCCATTTACACAATAACCATTCTACCCTACAAAATAGAGGAGCGTACCTTGCCTTATCGACCGCTTGATGACGTCCGTTCCCTCCGCGTTGCTCCTGCTCCGTGCCACTCCCGCTAGCCGACCGTAGAGACTACACCGGTACCTCCCAGCCAAACGCTAGGGGTGCTCTACTTCCCCCTCAGCCCCCCGAGCTGCAAAGGGGCCACACAAGTCCAGATAGTATACCTAGCTTCCCAGCTTGCCTCCACGGCTGAGCTACCACTCTCATCCCAGCTGAGAAAGTCCCAACTCCTCACAAGCAATCAGTCCAGTCCAAATTCGGCCTCATAACAATACCTAATAGCCCATCCCATTTTCCCCTCATCCCCCTTTCTTTTATAGAGTTTTGAGATCCCCTCTTGCCCTAATCACATTTAATTTAAGTTTTAAAGAAAACCCTCCAAAAATTCTCTGTCTTATAAGTGTCACTCATCCCCCACGTTTCTCCAAAATTATTTTCCTTTTTAAAAAAAAAAAAAAAAAAACCCAAAAAGGTAAATGCGCTAATGCATCTTTTCATTTTATTTTTAAATTCATACCTTTTATACTCCTGCTCGTTAATAATTTTATTACTATTGTTTCAATTTGAGTTTATGTATGAGTTTTAAGAAAAATAGTTTAGTCCCTTAAGCATTCAATTTATTCATTGATGGTTATGCGTTCTGTCAATCAAAACTATGGCTTTTGGTATTCGTTTATTTATGAATTAGTTTAATTTTTGAAAAACTATTGCGTTCATAAGGGAGTTATGCTTTCAATATGTTAGTGAACTCTCATTGAAGGTTGTGTTTAAAGAAGGAGAGGCCTTCAATGAAATTTATTGTCTGAGTTAACTAAAACTGTATTTATGTATATTTTTATTTTTAAGAAAGTTATGTTTCAATTTGAATAAAGGTTATGAGTTCATTAAAAGTTAAATGGTTGAAAAAGCTTATGAAATCTTGTATCCGTTGATATATTGGTTGTAGTTGGATGTAGTTAACGTTAATAAATCCAAGAACTAGAGCTCAAGTATGTTCTAAAAATTGTATTCTCCTTGCACTGCATTGAGGTGCAAACTCTAGCCTAAAATCTCATAATGATGTTTTGCTTAATTATTTTAATGGTTATTAGGGTTAATTGCTATTAATAATGGTATTTGGGTATAGGATTAGGTCAAGATTCATAGGAGCTATTTCATTTAGAATTAGGGTTAGGCTCTTTTTAGAGTTAGAGTTAGGGCCTTTTTCCTTAAGGTTAAACGAAATTTTTATCTTAGAGAAGTTTTTTTTTTTACTTAGGTTTAGATTTTGAACTGGACGACAATTGTTTAGGGGTTTCGTTTTAAGAATTTATTAAGGCGTTATTGTCTTAGGGATATTTAGGTTTGTTTCCTTCATCCACATCAATGCGACGTGCCCTTCAGGATGCACCACGTGCTCCAAGGGTGCCACTTGCCTCGTTCGTTTCCTTTGTGCGACGTGCCCTTCAGGATGCACCACGTGCTCCAAGGGTGCCACTCGCTTCTTGTGTTTCTTTTTTGCGACATGCCCTTCAGGATACACCATGTGCTCCAAGGGTGCCACTCGCCAACTGGACTGATTGATAGACATCTATAACCCCTGGAGTCAACACTCCGCCAGGGGAACTTGTGGGAGATTAAGGGTTCTAAGGAATAAGGCCCCTGCCTTATTGCGCACCCCTTAGAATCATCGTGAGTGACTGTCGCAGTCTACCCTCATGGCATCATGGATCCTCTTGAACTAGGTAATCGTTAACCTACAGTTCGAGCCATGGCGGGAGTGCTAGTAGGCGGTGGTAGGGCTGCTGTCCACTCCTCTCCCTCAACCTCTCTGGAAATCGTGTGTGGCTCCTTTACTCCATATGTGAGTCTGGTCGACAAGCTATCGTTAGCCTGCATCATCAACAATCGTGTCAGAACATGTCAACGTCAAATCATCAAATCAATGAAATATCACAGTAAATAAATCAACCCAAATAGCACACTCCCTTACTCAATCTGGAGTCCAAGGGGTTCCACCGATGCCTCTGCATCCTCAAGGTCCAAAACCCTGCACACTCAATTAAACTGAGTCAATAGCACCTGTCTACATCAAATAGTAAAACATCATGTCGTCTATCATAACGCATCATAATCAAGTATAAATGTTTTAACATCAGAAAAGTCCAGATCACTTGCGAGCAAGTGTCCTCAAATAATAAGTTTTCTCAGTGCGCTAGAGCGGGATGTTACATACACCCCCTCTTGGTCTAAACTTCGTCTCGAAGTTTCTCAGTATAAATGCCGAAATAAAAGTACCACAGTATCATAAGTCTATCTATCAAACAAAAATGGAAACTGCTGGTGCATATCATATGCGTCCTCCCAGATCGCCGAGTGCGGACTATAACTATCCCACTGGACCTTGACCTGATCTACCGTTCGACGTCGTAACTTTCGAACGCAATGATCTAAGATGCGGACTGGCTCAGCCGTGAGCACTCCCTCGTCCGATACCTGCAAGGAACTCATGTCAATCACGTGTGTAGGATCACTAATATAATGTCTCAAAACAGATACATGAAAAACATCATGCATACGCCTCAAAGAATCAGGCAAGGCTAGTTGATAGGCCATGGGCCCCTTTCTCTCCACAATCTCGAAAGGTCCCACGAACCTAGGAGAGAGTTTATCTCCCTTTCCAAACTTGATCAAACTCTTATGCGGTTTAACCTGTAAGAAGACTCAATCGCCGACCTTGTAACTACGGTCGGTCGATGCGCATCGACATAACTCTTCTATCAATCCTGCGCTTCTTTAATCCTTTGTCTTATGGTTTGCATTTGCTCTTCCATTTCTTGGATCACTTCTTGTCCCACTAGGACCCTATCCTCAAGCCGATCCCAACATAAGGGCGTCCGACATGGTCGCCCATAAAGAAACTCAAAAGGCGCCATCTTTATGGTGCTCTGATAACTGTTGTTGTAAGTGAACTCTACTAGAGGCAAGAATTCCTCCCAACGCTTTTGTTGGTCCATCACATACATGCGCAACATGTCTTCCAAGGTTTGGTTCATTCCTTCGGTCTGTCCATCAGTCTCTGGGTGATACACAGTACTAAAGTTAAGTTGAGTTCCCAAGGCCTCTTGTAAACTTGTCCAAAATCGTCCAGTAAACACTGATCCTTGATCGGATATAATCTTCTTAGGCATGCTGTGCAGCCTCACAATCTCACTGATGAAAACTCTCACTATGTCAGGTGCCTGATACGTCATATGCACCATAATAAAGTGAGCACTCTTCGTCAAGGTGTCTACTACCACAAAAATCGAGTCATGTCTCCTTGCCGTCAGTGGCAATCCAACAATAAAATCCAGCGAAATAACTTCCCATTTTGATTCTGAAATGGCATGTGGTTGAAGTAATCCTGTCGGGTGTCTATGTTCAGCCTTTACCTGCTGACACTCTAGACATCTAGCCACAAAGTTGACTATGTCGGCCTTCATTCCTTTCCAAAAGAATAATGGTTTAAGGTCTGCCCTCATCTTCATAACCCCCGGGTGAGCCATGTAAACTGCTCTATGAGCCTCGCTCAGGATCAACATCCTCAACTCTTCGTTTGGCGATACGTAAATCTGACCTCTAAACCTCAATAACCCATCGCTATCAAAAGAAAATCCCTCATATCGTGGTACCATCATTGTGTTTTGTCCGATAAAATCCTTGACTTCTTTGTACCAGTCATCGTCACGCTGTAAAGTGAGAATATTCTCACGTAGATTCGTTTGAAGAGGAAACACCAAAAAGATGCGTGACCTCCAACTCAAAGCATCTTCCACTCAGTTCATTGTTCCCTTTATGTAAGTAATCTCGAAGTCGTACTCGCTAAGCAATTCCGACCAACGCCGTTGTCGTGCGTTCAGGTTGCTTTGCATGAAAATGTTTTGCAGCCCACAATGATCAGTCTTTAATTCAAATTTGCATCCAACAAGGTAGTGTCTCCAAACCTTCAAGGCATAAACAATGGCTAATAACTCCAAATCGTGCGTCACGTAGTTCTCCTCATGTCTTCTCAGCTTCCTCGAAATGTAAGCAATCACTCGTCCGTCTTGCATCAAGACTCTGCCTAATCCTTCCTTGGATGCGTCAGTGCATACCAAGAAGTCCGCGTCCATGTCAGGGACCTTTAGTATCGGCGCTGTCGTCAACAACTCCTTAAGCCTCTGAAATGCTTCCACGCATTTCTCGGTCCA
>JASDQU010681523.1:17289-31453 GCA_032191745.1 Picea mariana
GAAAGTGACAGAGCCTCAAATTATAAATGGCTATCAGATTCACCAACTAATAGCAGTATTTACCCATTATATTATAATAACAGTATTTATTACCCATTATATTACAATGTTACCAAACAAAATAAAAGATAGCGTAGGTTTAGTGACGAGTATCCTGAAAGTCAACCCTTGTGTCGGCCAACTATTCATCTTAATGTAAATGGTAGCGGGGAACAGGATCGAAAGTGACAGAGCCTCAAATTATAAATGGCTATCAGATTCACCAACGAATAGCAGTATTTACCCATTATATTACAATGTTACCGTAAACGTGTGAAACATGAACACTCAAATTCCAAATAAAATAAAAGATAGTTTAGGTTAACTTAGAAGTAATCTTCTCTTTCCAGTTTTGTATGGATCAAAGTTTCATGCATTTCAGAATTATATTTTAAGGGTTTGTATTGCTCTGGAGTTAGCCACTCCAATCACTCCAATAAAAATAAGATAATACATATCATAGTATAATTGAGTTTCATTAAGTAAAACAAAAACAATGTTAAAGATATGACCAGATATTTAACACAGTATTTTATTTCATTAAGGAAAATAAGAATAATACTAATAATACTAATATATTGATGCTATCAGTAATGTTTTACAATTATTAATCTATTTACTCAAAACAGTATACTCAATTATTGAATTAATAAGATATATTTATATCTGAATTATTAAAAAATAACTCTCTTATACATATACAAATAAAAATTAAAAATTAAGTTTACATATACAAATAGTAAATATGATTAGTCATTACAGAATATCCACTTACTAGTGTTTAAATCCTATCATTAATATACCACTAGCTTCAGCATTCAACAATGTATAATAAGGTGAATATTGAACACGGTTACTGAAACTAATCAAATGATTTAACTTGATGACTAATATCTATAACATTAAATGCTGTATTGAATGGTGTATAAATGGCCAGATCTAAATTATTATTCAAAACTGACAGTTTAATTTGGGCATTTAAATTAACTTAAATAACACTTAGTAGCAATAGTAGTAACCTAAAATAAACATATATAAACATATGCCCTAAATTATATTGCTATTAGTAACATTTGTACATATTTTATAAATTTTGAAATTATCATTGTTATCAGTAACATTTGTCATTTCTACATATCTTAAATAATTTATGAAATTATTATACCTATAAACAATATTGTTATTTCAACATATCTTAAGTTTACTTCATATATGTTATGGTAATTTATTTTAAAACATTTTTATTTATGATAAAACATATATTTATAATTTTATTAATTATTAAAAATTTGGTATAAAAAATAGTAAAAGATTTTTTTATTTTTTTTCTTCAGACAGATGTTTTCTTTATAGTTTGACAAAAGTCTATAACCTTTTTTATCCATGATCTTATTGTCTTTAATCTAGACTATCATATGTGTACTCTTGTCTTTAAACAAAAAGTATATGTAAGATTATCAGATCCTTCTATATATTCCTCAACAAAAAGTATATGTAAGATTATCAGATCCTTCTATATATTCCTCAAAAAACATGATTTTAGTTATTTATATTTTATGGATATAAAATTATTTTAATAATTATGTATGTAGATAACAATTTTTGTAGAGAAAAGTTTTATGTATAAAAGGTATATAATATAGTGATAATCTATTAATTTATATAAAATTCATGTATTAAAGAAAATCTCTATGTATAAAAGATATCTAATCTATCAATTTGAATGTTAAGTTCACTTAATTATAAGGATATAGTAAATATAAATTAGAAAATAGCATATGCCAAGTGAAAATAATTAACAATTAAGTGGACTAAAATAATCACTCTTAGTTAATTCATATTAAACTTATGTATTAGAGAAAATATCTAACTATAAAAAATGTATAATCTACTAATTCTAATGTTAAGCTCACCTAATAAAAAAGACATGACAATGAAAAATATAAATTAGAGAAGAGCATATGCCAAGTGAGAATAGGGGACATCAAAGTCCACTAATATAACCAATGTTTGTTATGGAGGATGTATGCAAAGCTTGTTTAGGGAAGCCAATGCATAAATTATGAGAAATAATTGACTTGTAAACCAGAAATTGTTAACAAAGGAACCTAATAGAGGAAAATTCCAATTGATTGTTAAATTGTCATTTGGAATTTGATCTACAAAGTTTATAAGCTATAACTTCAAATAGAGGTGAATTGAGTGGATGGAATCCTATACAAAAAAGTAGAGAGATCTACGAGATAAATAGAATGGAACTACTTTCTCATGGAGCTTATATGTATATATACAATCTCTGAGTGATGCTTGGGTGCACAACATGATTCATTTCAATTTGGGTGCACAACATGTTTCATTTCGAAAGCAGTGTAGTTATAAGAATGAATGAAGAAGACACACAACTTTCTTACTAGTTATCAATTAGAAGAAGAGACTCATGTTGCCACATCAATGGCATTTTCCTAGGTGTCTATTGACTATTCAGAATGTCATTTGACATGCACGCTAAATTGTCAAGTGTTTTATAACAAGTATAATAATTGATATTCATTGAAGGATGCATGAGTCGACTAAGATGAGAATCAACTAAGTCAAGCGTTGATGGAGATTTGACTGAGTCATGAGTCAAATAATATTTGACCAAGAAGTTGAATGAAGATTGTGCATTTGTTGCTAGTTTAGTCTTAGAATGGATCAGAGTGTCCCCCTTAATTAGTAATGGTTCACGTTATCTGCTTATGCATATGATGAAACTTACACCCTAATTCAATGGTTGTATTCCACTTGTCGTGTGCTCAGAGTTGTCCTAATTTGGCTACCTAAAATAAGGGAATTGTATGCATCATTGTATGGCATGTTAACTATCCTTGGACCAGGTTTTGTTAAGAAGCATGCCAAGTCTAAAGGCGGAAAAGGGCACGTTGTTCTATGTTTTGTTAGTTGCGCCGAAAATCAAGAAGATGCTTGCTGGAAGAAAGAAAGGAATCACCTAGATATCTCCCAGAATGATTGCTTCCAACAGTAGATGAAGACATGGGGTAGCCAAAAGATGAGTTGGATAGGCAGATAAGATTTCCCCCGATGTAGAGAACCTACATGGAGCTCTAAAAGATTCTAGAAGCGTGCGAGGTTGTTAGATTAGACAAGTGAGTGGAGTAGAACAGTGAAGGAAAATGCTCCCCAGTAGAAAAATATATAAAAGAGAGCTCTCATCTCGGAAAACAGACTGGGTAATTTCATAAAGTGTCATTCCTGGAGTTCTAAGTTAGCCTATTGCAATCCTGTGTTGTATGGAGAAGTCTCATGTGTCTTTTATTTGTCTAAATCTTAAATCTTAGCACAAGGCACATACTGTTGTATTCCCCTGTTTATATATTAATAATATGAAGTCTTATGTTGTGTTACTCAGTATTTCAACACAATGTATATCTCTAATATGATGGAATACATCCAGTAATAAAGATATGGAAATCCTGTTCTATTCTATGTTTGTTATGAATGAGTAACACTTGTGCATGTATTCTTTTAATTCTTAGTCATTGTTAGATTATCATATATGAATTACATGGATGTCATTTGCAGTACTAATAGTTATGTTTGATCCTCCATCCCCGACACAATACCTTATGGTATCTCTGATCCTCTCTACATCTTGAGTGATACCTTCCTCAACCTCGACCGAGGATTGATATGCAAGTGCTTAGGGGTTTTTGTTGGACATGCTCTGAACGAACCCTGGGTATAAAACCCCTCGGTATTAAGAAGGTCAGTGTGCACACAAGAGAGTACTTGTACCAATAAGGAACGATGTCAACCTTATATACAGATTGTAGAACACGTTTGAGTCATACGCAACGAGATAGAGGAAAAGTAGAATTAATTCTATGTCTATTTTATGTCAGTGTTAGTCATTCTTTTTGTAATAAAGCATCTGTCGGTATAATAAATAAGGAAGATGCCTAATTTCTATGTAAGAGTCACTATGTCAATAAAGATTGCAGAAATTTCACTTGTGAATCTGTTAGCACAGAGAATCGCAGAAGGAAAGGTAGCATCTTCCGTTCTAGGGAGATTAACATTGTTTTTAAAAACACTCTCAGCAATCTAATATAGTTTTATGATTTTTTTGTTGTCTCTCTATCTCTTCATCTGTTCTGCTATGTTTTTAATTTGTTTTTGGTTTTCTTGCTGAGGGAAATTGTGAGGAAAGTTGATTTGCATTTTTTGTTGTTCCAGTGAGTGAAGAAGAGAGATTGTGCACCACAGGAACTGGTGCACCTCTCTCTTTCTCTTTGTTTCGTTAACCTACGCATCCTCCCTCTAAGCTCTGTCCAAAATACTTGTGGCAACGTGCAACATAAAAGAATAGTGCCTACACTAAACAGAGGGGGATTTCCCTGTGTGCGTGGCCTCCTTTCTTCACAAAAAAGCCAAGACGTATGTCTCGTCTTGGGATTACCTCAGCACGCACCTCCGAGGAATAGTGGATTGTGCCCCTCTTATCCAATCATCTCCCTCAACTCCATATCAATTGGTATCAGAGCGTGTTCGGTCCTTGGGACTAGAACTTCCTCCACCAGGACAACTTTTTTGGGGGGGATCTATAACTATAGAAGCACAAATTTTCTCAGAACGTGTCTTTCACCCTTCTCATGGTTTTTCTCTTCCTTCATCTCGGTCTCCTCTGTTTTCTGACAATGTCACCTTGACTTGAAGCCTCTAGTGATAACTCAACCCCAAACACATCAAGCCTAGTGGCATATTTGCCACTGGCACTTCAAGAGTTGCTTCATCTTCAACAATGAAGACCTCAAGCAGGAATGCAACTGGACACTCATTTTCAATTATTCAAGTTCGTTGGTAAGATGCATGGCAAGGCAGTGAATTCGTGGATCTGTAGTCTCTCCACTTATTTCAAAACCTCGTCTGAGATGGAAGAGACTACCAAATTACAAACCGTTAGTCTACAACTCAAAGGAATCGCTCAAACTTGGTGCGACACACACTTGACCAACACTAAATTAATCGTCGAACTTGGCAATCCTCCCTTGACCAATGAATGCATTACGTCTTGGGAGCATTTCTGTCAATCCTAGAGAGAACGCTTCTACCCCCCGGGATACCTTTAGAATTTGTTGGCAAAATGGTTACAACTTCGGCAACTGACCAATCAGTCGGTGCAAGAATACATTGATGTTTTCCTCAAGTTGTGGCTACAACTCCAGGTCAATGAACCAGACCAGGTATTAATAAGAAAATTCAAATCTGGTTTAGTGCTACCTCTCCGGTGAGAGGTCGACCTTTTTAACAGTCCTTCTCTGGACAAAGCCTTCTTACGCGCATTAGCAGTCGAAAGAAATATCATTCCATGCCCCATATTCTCTACCTATCGCACCTCCACCACTCATCCATCCAATCCACCAAGCCAGAATCTACCATCTTCGTCTTCCACATCCAAACCTGCAGGCTGGTATACCTTTCACAAAACCAATTCCCACAATTCTTCGAACTGTCCTACACTAAAGAATATCTGCACCAATAAGGACTTAATGGCTAAGATAACCATAACACATTCTTCGGACCTCACAGAGACCATCTCCCTTGATAACCCCACATAATTTGACCCTTCTCTCACTCTAATTACCCAACCCGCATCAGGACGCACTAACATCCCCCTCTTCACCCACAACTTCCAAATCAAGACTGAATTAACCACGCTCATTCTCGACAGTAGCATTCAAAATAATCTTATATCACAAGATCTTGCACAACATCTACAACTCCCCACATCTTCACATCCCGACCCTTATCAACTGGGATGGGTTCAAAAAGGGGGGTCGCGCATCATGATTTCTCATTGCTGCGAGGTCACTTTCACAATTGGCCCATTCCATGATACTATGACTTGCAACGAATCTCCCTAAGATTGTGCAAACCTCCTTCTTGGTCTTCCATATCAATAAGAGCGACATGCGGTGCATCACGCTAAATCACATCAATATCATCTTCAAAAGGAGGGACGAAAATATGTCCTTACTTCCTTCACTGTCAAGTCATCCTCACCACAAATTGATACCACCACCACTCACCATGTCATTAATACCCAAACAACATCATTGTGCCTAATCAGACTGCTTAAAGCTAAGAATCTTACTAACCTGACACCCCTCGAAGTTCTTCCCCTCTTAGATGAGTTTGCAGACGTATTTCACCCAACAACTGGCCTTCCCCCATGCCGATACATTTTACATTCCATTGATCTCATTCCAGGCGCAGCTCTTCTCAACTCACCCACCTATCATCTAGCACCCAAGGAAGCCACAGAAATCGAAAGACAAATCGGCCAACTCCTAGATTCTGGCCACATCCAACCCTCATCTTCTCTTTATGCCTCACTAGCCTTCATTATTCCCAATAAAGACACCTTTGAATGGCGCCTTGTGACCAACTACAGAGCCTTGGACAAAGAAACCATCAAGAATAGATATCTACTCCCTCGTATTGAAGATCTCCTCAATCATCTATAAGGGGCATCTGTCTTCACAAAGTTGGATCTGACTTCATGTTACCATCAAGTGTGCATGCACCACAGTGATATATGGACGACAACATTCAAAAATAAATTTGGAATGTATGAATGGCTCATTCCTTTCGACTTGACCAATTCATCGACCACCTTTATGTGGCTCATCAATGACATTTTCCGACCACACTTCGATAAGTTTTTTGTAATTTATCTTGACGATATTCTGATTTTCAGCAGATCTTGGGAGCAACACTTGAAACATCTGTGCACGGTCTTGGAATTGTTGTGACAACGCCAACTGTAGGTAAAAGAGAAAAAATCATATTTTTCTCAGACTTTGGTACACTACCTAGGATTCATTATGGACTCGATAGGGGTTCACCTAGATCTGGACAAAGTTCAAGCTATTTCTTCATGGCCAACCCCAACTTCTGTGCAACTTCTCAAAATGTTTATGGGTGACATCAATGTTTATCGCAAATTCGTATACCATTTCTTACAGTTGGCGTACCCTTTGCATAAAATAACCAACAAATACAATTTCTTATGGTCTCCATATGCACAAAACCACTTTGAGAATCTGAAACAAGCATTATGCTTGGCACCAATCCTCCACTTACCAGATTTTCTACAACCATTCAAAATTGAGTCCGATGCATCTCAGTTTGCGATTGGTGTTGTACTTAAACAGGGAGGTCATCTCATCTCCTACCATTTAGAGACACTCTCAGCAGCAAAGCTCAACTACAACAATTATGACAAGGAATTTTATAGCTTGGTCCAAGCGCTGAAACAATGGCGCCATTATATTATGGGAAAAGAGACCATACTACACATGGATCATCATCCACTCATATTCATCAACTCCCAGAGAAAGATACAGGAACAAAGTCATCTCAAATGGGCCGCATACATCCAAAAATTTCACCTGGTCATTAAGTAATAGAAGGGAACTGCAAACAAGATGGAAGATTTATTAAGCTAACCACCCACACAAGTGATTAATATATTGGCAATAAATTGTGCATCCTATGACAGTTGGAAATACATGTACACATCAGATCCCAACTTTAAAGAGATATGGATAGCAGTACAACAACCCACAGTAATCAACCAAACACCGTTCCTTGATTACACCATCCGAGACGGCTGGTTATATCGTCTTGATCAACTGTGTGTTCCACAATCGGCTGATCGTTTGATTTTCATCAAGAAAGCGCATGCCTCTTTCTATGGAGTCCACTTCGGTAATGAAAAAACACTCCTACATATTCAGCGCCATTTCTATTGGCCCACTATGTCCAAACAAGTGGACAGTTTCATCAGAGCATACGCTCTCTTCTCATAGAGAAAACAATCTAACCATAAACATGGCCTATATCAACCTTTGTCGATCCCTTCACACCCATGGGAATCAATTTATATGGATTTCCTAAGTGACCTCCTGACCAATCTTGGCAAACACAATGCAATTTGGGTTGTGGTATGCATATTTTCAAATATTTCACTCTTTCTCCCATGCCACAAAACAACGTCTGCTAGAAAAACCACATAAATTTTGGTTCTCCCTATGTGGCCACATTTTGGCCTACGAAGAAGCATCATTTTGGATCACAACTCGCATTTCCTGAGTAGATTATGGCATACACAATGGTCATTACCTGGTTTCCATCTCAGTTTTTCAACATCGTTTCACCCATAGATCGACGGACAAACTAAGGTGGTCAATCGAACCTTGGTTCACGCTCTGTGCGACTCCTTCATCAAGAATAAGAAATGGGATGTCTATATTCACATATTGCATCATAGCTATAGCATAGCAACATAGTCTTCCATGGGATTTTCCCCATTCGAGGTCTGCTTTGGGTTCTAGCCACTAGCACCCACAAAACTTCCCATCAAATTGACTCTGTCCAGATCAGCGCAACATCCCAAAGACCAAAAACTAGCTCAACAATTCATACAGAACCTATCACAATGCCAAAATAAAGTGACATAATCGTTGCAAGCTACACAAGAGCGTGCCAAAAAACACCATGATAAACATAGAACAACGTTACATTTCCAACCAGGGGACAAAGTTTGGCTACAAATGGAAAAGAAATGCTTTAAATGGATACATCATAAGCTGCATCCATTAAGGTATGGACCATATACAGTTTTGGATCACATAGGAAAAAATGCTAATCAGTTGGATCTCCCACCCCATTTGGATATTCATGACGTGCTCAACGTCAACAATCAGAAGCTCTTTGAGCCACCACTCCTTGAAGACACAGTCACTCTCATACATCTGGTGGACAACATTCTGTATTTTCAACATCCGTTATTGACAGATCGAATCCTGGATAGGAATATCAGAACCACACGTCAACAACAACATGTTTCATATCTAGTCAACAGGAAAGGACAAACTGTAGCACAAGCAAAGTGGATGACATCCAAGACAATGAAGCGACAATTTCCTAAGTTGTTGACAAAAGAGGGGATGCTTTCGGATCTAAACATAGAGGAATTGGACCAATAAGGAAGGATGCCAACCATCCATATAGAGCGCACATCAAGTTTGAGTCATACGCAGTGAGATAAAGAAAAATTAGAAGAAATTCTATGTCTATTTTATGTCAGCGTCAGTCAATGTTTTTGTAATAAATCATTTGTCGGTATAAGCAATAAGGAATATGCCTAATTTCTATGTAAGAGTGAGTATGTCAATAAATATTGCAGAAAGTTCTCTTGTGATTTTGTTAGCACAGAGAATCACAGAAGGAAAAGTAGCATCTTCTGTTCTGGGGAGATTAGCATTGTTTTTAAAAACACTCTCAACGATCTAATACAATTTGATGAAGTTTTTGTTGTCTCTCTATATCGTCATCTTTTCTGCTGTGTTTTTAATTCGTTTTTGGTTTTCTTGCTGAGGGAAATCGTGAGGAAAGTTGATTTGTGTTTTTGTGTTGTTCTAGCGAGTGAAGAAGAGAGATTTTGCACCACAGGAACTATTGTGCCTCTCTCTTTCTCTTTGTTTTGTTCACCTGGCACGTCCTCCCTCTAAGCGCCCTCCAAAATACTTGTGGCAGTGTGCAACACAAAATAATAGCACCCACGCTAAATAGAGGGGAATTTCCTGTGTGCGTGGCCTCCTTTCTTCACAAAAATGAAAATACATATGTCTTATCTCGGGATTACCTCAGCGCGCACCTCCAAGGAATAGTGGATCATTTCCCTCTTCTCCAATCGTCACCCTCAACTCTAGATTAGTACTGAAACATCGACACTGCCTAACAATGGTTATATTGTCGAGACCTAAAGTCTTGTTGATATTGATGGAGGAAAAGAGAAATGTGGTCGCATTCATCCAATTAAGATATTCAAGATTGGACAGAAGCGAAAGAGGACAAGTTTTCCCTACGAGAGATGAAAGGATTGTGGGTGAAAGTGAAAGAATGGAAAGGTAGATATCTTTACTCTGATCTACATGAACTCTTTTTTGTATAATTTCCATGTTTGTTGCGTGAATGGTTAAAAAGGAAAGAATAATTTAATTTGACGGTGTTACCATCAGAGCCAATAGTATGGGACCAAGCCAATCTTAAAGTTCTAAAGGCATTGGATAACAAGTGGAATCGAGCCATCGATATTTGGTTTTCCTAAGTAAAGGAAGGCTACATTGTTGATTTTTTTATAGAATATAGTGATTCGTTCAATGAGGTTGAAAGAAAGTTTGAAGAAGGTCCAAGAAAGTGGATGTTAGAAGATATCCCCCTTTGGATAAAGATTTTATTCTTAGAAAAAAGGATGATGTGGATGGAGTCTGATAAGATGGCTAAGTAAACCCCCTAGCACTGGGGGGCATTCTGGAAAAGGTTCAGGAAAAAGAACCAGAGTATGGATCCAATGTGGAGGATCCAAGAAGTTGTTGGGATGAGGTGATTACTAAAACAGACCTTGAAGAGGAAAGGAGACAAAGAGATGAAAGATACACAAAATATTTGAGTTGAGGGATAAAGTTGAGAAAAATAATAGAGAAGAGTTAGTCAAGGGTGCGAAACGCGTTTTCGGGCCCAGAATGAAGAGGAAGATCACACCAGGAAATGGTGTGGTAAAGGATGTTTTGCCAAAGTGGAGCACATGTGAGGATAGGCCTACGAAGAGGCTTGGAATTGAAGATACCAGTAGTGACAGTAGTGGTAGTGAGGGTTTAAAACCCGTGTTTCCCCCATGTTGTAATTAATCATAAAATAGGATTGCCATGCTAAGGCATGTGAACAATGTAAACGTATTATTCTTAAAATGCCCATAACTGACTGTTGGGGGGTGAATCCTTGAAGTATGAGCCATGATATCTCTAGAGGAAAAAAATTAGTTAATAAATAAAGGACCAGTGGTTGAATCATCAACCAACCCCATGAATGGAAGCATGGTCTAGCTGCAGGATGTCAGCTCGAAGTACCACAAAGACCTGCAAACCCGAGCTTCCTTCTGACAGAAGGAACAAGACAGGTTGGAAACCTTCCAGAGGAGGGAAAGTAAGATACATATAGATAAATCAAGAGAGGAGACATGGGACGAGAGAACAAGCTCGCAAGGGAGATGTTTGAACCCAAAGGAAGTGCTGAGAACATGGCCTGAAGGACCTGAATGTGAGCTTGATACTATGGAAGCATCTAATAAACATCACAGGGTCATTGTGATAGAGAGAGTTTCTCTAAGAGATGGCGTAAATTCCCTAGTGATATAATGGCTTGGAACAGGGGTCGCCAAAGTACTAAGAATGAATGCATATGAGCCTATGGTTGAGTGGAAAGGAACACACCCATAGTCAGTTGGTTGGATGCAACTTGTAATAGATAAGTATTCTCATACCCTATGAAATTAATCTCTAATTATGTAATGAAATGGGATATACTGTGAATGACCCAAGGATTTGTATGTTTGCTTAATGGTTATACTGTATCTCTTTATTATTGTTTAAATTGTGTATTTAAGCAAGTATGGATTGGACATGTTTTGTATTCGTAAATGCTTGTGCCCTGTGGTGGCTTAAGCTAGATCCATGAACTGTGAGTTCATTGACCTTGGGCACAGTTTCATGTATGCATGTCAACACTCCTAGTCATTCTGAGTCCCTTGGAGGAGGGAGTATGTTAAAGCTCAGGAGTGATAGTGCACGTATCCACAGGTTCTCTACGAGGAAGGAAGAGACCGAGAACCACTTAAGTTCTAGAGTTGAGGAATGAGCATAAGGGGTGCTCGGAAGGATTCTTCCAAGTGTTAAGTTAAAGAGAAAGAGTGCAAAGATCCTAATCCTTTCAGAGCTAACAAATCTTAGGAAGAGTAGTGAGGCTGAATTATCGAAAGGGAAGGTTCTCTTGTTTGGAAGACAAACAGATGAAATTTGTTTGGAAGAAGCCATGGTCTATTATGACTGTTGAATATGGGAAAGAGCATGGGAGTTAACCCTTGGAGTCATTCAGACTTTGTGAGTTCAACGAACTGAGCAAGTTCGTCATAAGGGAGGTAAAATCCCCGAAGTCTTGAAGTCCCAAAGTTAAATATGAGCCTTAGATCTGAGAATGCCCGAGAACTATCCCGACCGTCAGATCTAGGAGGTAGACGATAGTCAACTCACCAGAACTACCCATGACTTAAGAATCTGACCGCAGAGATGGATGTGAGTTGTTTAACGGGATGAGCGACCATCCTGATCGTCAGATCGACTCAAATACTCACTAGAGTTACTGAATCAAACACCAGCCGCTCGATTTAATCGAGGGTTGGGAATCATTGCAGAGTGTGAAGGTGAATTTAGCAGACCTGCTAGTTCAGAGCCCACAATCAACCCACATCAGTGATCATATATGATTTTAGGGGCAAAATTTTTCTCATGGGCGAAATTTAGGGGCTTCAAATTTTTTATTGGGTGAATGTTTTGTATTGAAGTGATTTTTTAAAACTTATATCATTAGCCTGTAATTTATTTTAGGGGAAAAATCGTGTACAGGGTTAGCCCTTGTTTTTAGGAGAGATAGAGGGAAAAAAATTATATTTCTCCCCTGAAATTTGGAGGCACAAGCTTCCATTAGCCAAATTTCTAGAAGTATGGGAATTTATGATAGTTTCTTTGCCCTGCCATTTGGTAAAATCGGGGTTTATGGTTTAATTCGCCCAGATTTTGTGGTATGGGCACTGGGTAGCTACATTTTGGCCCTTCCACCTGGTATAAATTGTATGGCATATTCCCAGTTCCTAGTGTTAAAATCATAGCTTTGTTACTTGTCTGGTTCGTTTGTGAGAACTACAGAATCTACTATCTAGTGACCATCCAGAAAATCTCTAATTCCCCAAGGCCCAGTTTACATATATTGAATTTTTGTGTTTTTTTCCCCTCGATGGAACAGAATTTGGAAAGAGGGCAAGAAATCACTGAGATGCTATATTGAATTTTCAAGTTTATTTCCCCTCGATGGAATAGAAGGAGGGAAAGAGATGCTATATTGAATTTTTGTGTTTATTTCCCCTCGACGGAATGGAAAGAGGGCAAGAGATGCTAGTGGTGGATTTGAGTCGCCTGTTCAGAGAAGAAGAAACTAGAATTTGTTATAGTTATTAGCCTGGTGGAGCCACCTGTTCAGATAAAAAGAAACTCAGAAGGTGTCGCGAGGCCTTGGCGATGAATAATTACCAGAGTTTCAACTTTCCAAACGTCTTGATAGGTATTTACTATTTACCTGGTCCTTCATCTTTAAATTCCTTAAATATATTTACTTAAATTGTAGGACAAAAACTTACAGAATTGCAAACTTGCAGATAACCATCTTTTAATTGTCTGTTTCACTGACTGCGCATGTATTCTGTTTTGATGCTCTTTCCTCTGCTCTGTAGTTAACAGAACCTACTTCCTTTGGCATTTCAACATTTGATTCTCTTAACATTCCTAATTATTTTGAAGCTTCACCCACACCTAATTCAAGATTAAACCCAGCCTCAACACCATCTCCATTTGCAAATGAATAAATTGTGTTATTAATGTAGTTTACTTCTGGTAATGAAATAGGACTCTTGGTGTTGTTTGTTCACATGCCTTGACCTTTAATAAAATTTATATATGCAAACTATCATCAATCATATGACCAAATCCACATGATTAAGTTCCAGCATTACATGACCAGATGTCACCCTTGTCTAGGACCATGATTTCTGGCAATTCTCTATGTTTTTCCTCTCTTCCATAAATTTAGACCAAAGGGATTCGTTCTCCAAATTCCTTACATGCTTTTTCTGGCTCTTCAATTTGTTATTTAAAGTATCCTCTCCAAGGTACATTAATGATTCCTCCTCTTGAGGATTAGACCAAAGGGATTCCTTCTCCAAATTCCTCACATGCTTTTTCTGGCTCTTCAATTCTTTCTTTAAAGTATCCTCTATGAGGTACATTAATGATTCCTCCTCCCGAGGCTTGCACTGATAGTATTGTTCAAATCTATCCAAGGCATGTAATTCATGGTATAATTATGTTGTATGTTGTGCCAAATGTCATCAACTCATCTGAACCTGAACCAGAACCATACAAGCAAGGAGAGGAATAAAACTTTATTCTCG
>JASDQU010681523.1:49852-74392 GCA_032191745.1 Picea mariana
GATAACCCCTTGTTTGTGGGACAAGGGACCCCTTCCACATAGTGATTTGACTGCTAAAGTCTGAGGTGTACATACCCTACCCCCTCTGCTCGGAGCGCTTTTCAGAGCACTTGTGAAAGTAGTTTCTACTCTCTAATTGATGACCAATGGGTACAATGTGAAGGACATATCTTCAACAGTTGAAGAAATTGCTACTTACAGGAAATCTGGCAGTAGAGACATATTATCCCTTGAGATTGCATATATGCAAACTTTGAGCAACATATAGAACCTCAAATTGCAACAGGGTACCCTTTGTTTCATAAATGTTTCTTATGTTTATGTGACCCAAAAAAATCTCTTTGTTGTAAATGTGTAGATGCATATACTTGAAGTTATGATACATGCCTCATCTATAGAGAATCATTCATGTGGTGGTTGTTAGGACACTTCTAGGAGGTTAATACAAAATCATTTATTGCATCAAAAAATACTTATGTCTCCCATACACATTCTTCTCAAACTTATCATATTAGATACCAGATTGAAAATGTATCCATAAAATAATTTACTCTTGTGAAAGTAGTTTCTACTCTGTTATTGATGACCAATGGGTACTATGTGAAAGATGTATCTTCAACAGTTGAATAAATTGCTACTTACAGGAAATCTAGAAGCATAGATATAGTATCCCTTCTGATGGCATGTATGCAAAGTTTGAGAAACATATAGAACCTCAAATTGAAACAAGGTACCCTTCGTTCCACAAATTTTTCTTATGTTTATGTGGCCTAGCAAAATCTCTTTGTTGTAAATGTGTAGATGCATATACTTGCAATAATGATACATGCCTCATCTATAGAGAATCAGTCGTGTGGTGGTTGTTGAGACACTTCTAGGAGGCTGATAATAAATCATCTATTGCATTAAAAAATACTTATGTCTCCCATATAGACATTCTTCCTAAACCTCTCATATTATATACAAGATTGAAATATGTTTTGGAATAGAAGTTATTCCTTCATCACAAAGGAATTGCAAGGAAAGATCCTTTTTAGTAGGAATTGGTCAAACTTCGAGTTGAGCTCCCTTTTGACTCAATATTTAGATCCATTTAATGCAGAGGAATATTTAGCTACCAAATAAGCCTTTGTGGCTATAACAAACATTCTCAGGAGTTAGTTAGCCTTTTAAGGGAATGGCTTGTATTATTTGAACTCTTTTTGGGATGCAAGATTCTTATTTTAAATGGTTTGTTAATTATCCCTGTAGAGTACCCCCTCATGTGGATACCTTAATAGAAGACTTGACAGTTGTTACTTTGGAGTTGCAAAAAGAGTACATGTGGCACCTTTAACTCGAAGAATCCCATCTATCGAGACTTTTCACTTCTTTTTAAGGAGGAAGCAGATAGGAGGGAGAAGGGGGTAGATTAAGAGAATTTTGGGCAACAAAGATATGTTCATTTTTTGTAAGCATGATGGGCCATTTATGTTGTAAACTGCTCATATCCAAAGGATAGTTCCTTGTATTCATAACTTGAATGAAATAGATCCCTATTTTCCTCATCATTTACAGTGTTAAGATCTCTTAAAACTTTCACCTTTATTTTCAACTTTACAAACTTTGCCCAGATTTTAAGGTTCATTTCACCCTCTTCTTCACAAACTTACCAAGATTGCAGTGTTCTCTATTTGGTCTAAGATAGAACATTATTTTGGATTGGAGTGCTCTAGACTATGTATTTTATGTAGGGTAAAAACATTTGTATCCCAACTCCATAATTGTTATTGAAAAATTATGAACATCAATGTTTGCATATCTATACTTTATGTTCTATAACTAATGGAACTGTGCGCCTATGTACAAATTTGGACCGACAGATTGAGTATGACGACGTGCATATATTGAATGCATTGAAACAAGATTTGATGAGTCTGCAAAATTATTAGCAAGCCCACTCAGCTTGTCTCTCTAAAATGAGCCAAATATACTAGTTTTGGTCAAGCTCAGTGAAATACGGTCAAATTTTCCAAAACACAATGATTTGACAAAGATTCAAAGAGTATGACCAAGACTTAAAGTTTGACCAAATCAATCTGAATCAGTCTAAATCAATCTGATATTGTGTAAAGAAGAGGCTCTTACTTTACCCTCTGAAGAGGATGGACTGCGGAATGATGTTTTTCATGATGAAGACATAAATTGGATGAGGATTGGTAGTAGATCCTACACCCTGCAACTTGATTCCTTTCCCATCTATGACACTTATGATCAATGTAACCAAGAAACATGTAGAATTGTGCATGGGAGCAAGATGTTGGTAGAGGAATTTGAAGAAGATGTGTGGCAAAATCCTTGACCTGCATTTTAAGGACATAATTTGTACTTGAATTCTGGCTCATGGGTGACATGGCTATTTGAAGAAGATAGTGATTTTGTATGAGGATTTTTTGCATTAGCACATAGGAGGAAATTTGGGCATGGAACACCTTATGTTTAGAATTTTTTTGTGAACATACACCCAGATGTTGTTTTTTCCTAACACTGATGAGCATATTTAGCTACACTCATTCATAATTTGATGCATCCCTATTTTCAATGATAGTTAAGCATAAGGGTAAGGAGGATGGCATGAATGAATGAAGGGTTGAAATCTTGGTGACGGGATTTTGGGTTTCTCAAGTGAGCCAGAGAAGAGAATTTGTCCCCAGGTAGGAACTAGATGTTAACCACATAATTTTTGTTATTTTTGTGGGGTAACCATAGGGGTTCCTGAAAATTATTTTGAAGATAGGACAGGTGTATTCATGCTGACATCATGGATAAAGGTTGGACCTAAGTATTTTGGAGTTTGTTTTGTGACAATAGGTCTATGGAAATGGAACACAACATCAAGCCTTATCAAAAAACTCATTAATAGATGAATATTGTATCAAGGGCATTGCAAAAGCTAATATTGGTCAAAATTTGGTACGTGTTGGCGAGAATAAAGTTTTATTCCTCTCCTTGCTTGTATGGTTCTGGTTCAGGTTCAGATGAGTTGATGACATTTGGCACAACATACAACATAATTATACCATGAATTACATGCCTTGGATAGATTCAAACAATACTATCAGTGCAAGCCTCGGGAGGAGGAATCATTAATGTACCTCAGAGAGGATACTGTAAAGAATGAATTGAACAACCAGAAAAAGCATGTGAGGAATTTGGAGAAGGAATCCCTTTGGTCTAAGCCTCGAGAGGAGGAATCATTAATGTACCTTAGAGAGGATACTTTAAAGAATGAATTGAAGAGCCAGAAAAAGCATTTAAGGAATTTGGAGAAGGAATCCCTTTGGTCTAAATTTATGGAAGAGGGGAAAAACATAGAGAATTGCCAAAAATCATGGTCCTAGACAAGGGTGACATCTAGTCATGTAATGAAAAATAGAGCGTAAAATTTAGACAAGGGTGAGTCTAAATTTATGGAAGAGGGGAAAAACATAGAGAATTTCCAAAAATCATGGTCCTAGACAAGGGTGACATCTAGTCATGTAATGAAAAATAGAGCGTAAGTAAACTTAGAGTTGTAGAAAAATATATGCCAAAGGTAGAAGGCTGGTAGGAGTATAGTCTAACTAAGGAAGGTAGCTGTCTAAGGCTAATCTACTCAAGCAAAGATATCTAATGGGTAAACCCTACTAAGAAAAATGAAACTAGGTAACCTAAGTACTTTTGGGCCAAGGATCGATGGATAGTTCCTAAGAAAGCAAGTAAAACCCTATGTAAAGCAAACTAGCTCAACAATAAGAAAAAACAAACTACTAAGCATAATAAGCAAATGACAAAAGAAAACTTATTTAACTTGCCAACCTACATTCAATGAGCAACTACCCTATGAAAGCAAATAAATAAGCAAGTAAGCAAAAGGACCTATCTAACCTATTAAAGAAAATAGACAAGTAAGAAAAGACACCTAACTAACCTACTAAAGAAAAAGACATGTAAGCAAAGACACCTAACAAACCTACTAAAGCAAAAGACAAGTAAGCAAAGGAAACTAAATACTGCAAGTAAAACAAGTAAAACTTCTCATTGAACAACTATTGAGCCTAAGAGGCAAGTGAACTAAATGCCTAATGCAAAACCATTTCTAATGTGTGAAAGGAAATCTAAATGCTCAATGCAATGCATGAAAGAAAATCTNAACAATAAAACTATTTTCTAAGATATGAAAGCAATAAAGTATCTTTAACCTATGACAATTCAAATATAATGTTGGTGGTTGAGTGAAGACAAAAACAATATTAAATACACTGCATGTTCATTTATTAACCATCAACAACATAATGAGATCATCATTATACGTCTATTCTACATAAGAAAAATTCATACTTAAACTCATTCATTAACTAAGACCTACAATTGCAATCTAATTATAGGCAAGAAATTACATAACATAAACTAAACTAGCTCTATCTTAACAATTCAAAATGTAATAAGGAAAATGCTTAAAACATAAATTAAAGCATGACAAAGTAAACTAATGAATAAATTAATCAACAACTAATTAAGAAAAATCTAATAAACAATTGAATAGGCAATAAAAACTGAAACTAACCCTATGCATCCACTGAAGCCTTGGTTAAAGAAAACATAAACTAAAACTTTGTTCTACTTTGTTTTAATTCTTATTTTAAATCAAATTTCAAAAGCATGAATAAAACATAATATAATATCTACTTGCACACGGGGTTAGTAGATGAATTTGCAAATTTGTCTCTATCTATCAAATCAATGCATATTAACACACGCCTTTATACTAACCTGCAAAAGAACCAAATCATTAAGCTATAACAACAAATTATATAACAGAAGAAACATAGCAATACATGCACAGGAAATGAAAAAGAGAGATATCTAAGCTATGAAATGTACAAATAGCACATGGAAGAGTTACTAGACTGTTGGTGGGCCCCACAACATGTCGTGTTCACTCCCTAAAATCACACCACGAGATTAGCAAAAGCAATTCACTATTAAAACGCAGAAACACAGTTTTGTACAATTCTGGCAATTAAAAAAATGCAAAAACAGAGCCAAAATTGTTTTCGACTTTAACACATGACTTCTTCTACTTCTTAACAATTATCTGACCATTACAGTGGTATTTATAATGTTTACAGACCAAGTGATTGACCACAGGAGGTTCGAACCACTTCTAAAATTGGAAAAATTCATTAATGGTGCCATAACTAATGAAACAGAGCTAGCCAATAATCACCTACCATAACAACCCAAAATTGAGTTTTCAAGAGCTCAGTAGCTGGAGTGGATAAGCATGAACAAAACCCATGTCTCTGATTCACCCCTGCTGGCCTCCAATAACATAACTGCCAAATCGCCCTTCGTTTTTGTGCAGGAAGAGGTGTTGGACGAAGTGTCGGATCGAGTGCCGGATCGAGTGCCAGAATGAGTGTCGGATAAAGTTCCAGAACTAGAAACATAGTGCGTTTTTGCCCTGTAACACTAAAAAAATTGGAATTATCTCTTGGAAATCATAAAACGTGATGAATTATACTTTATACAATCATAAACATGAATTATACGTAGCTTGTTCCGATCATACCATTTTATCATGAAATTCTTCAAAAAGCCCCTTTAAAATATGAAAAACACATATGTACATGCGACAAAAGTGTATAATAACCATCATAAAAGTGATCATATCTCGGGCCCAACACCACTTGTAAAGATACATGTTCATGTAATGTCGCCAAACCTGGTTTCTCATATGACCAAAAAATTGCAATCTCAACTCATCATTCTCTATATAATAAATGGAATCATCATCAAAATAATAATAACCTATATCCCATTTGAATTTATCAACCTAGATAAATGCATCAATTCTCTTGGTCTTTCTTCCATAACGTTTCCCATTTTTTTGAAGAACTACACATACACACCAAGCCTTCCCCTTTAGAATCACTACAGGATGTATCATGAAAATACAATGATTGAAAAGGAATATAGGCTATCAAATATATACTTTCATCTAGAGGTGGGATGGTGGGATCCTTAATATCATTCTAATCAATGTTTTTCTCATCCCTATGATCTTCAATTGTATCTTGATTTTCAATGGGAAGAAGATAAGACTCATCATGAGTGCTCACTGCTATGGTGTTTCCATCCTTTATATCTTTGTGGTTGGTAGGGACTTTTTTCATATCAACCGCAATATTTTCACTCCCTATAAGATAACACTCATGACTATTTCTTTCCTTTTGAGATGACACATCAAGATCTGTTGTAATATATTCTTGATCATTGATTTCCTTGAGAATTTGATGGTAAAGTTTCCATTCCTTGTCCTGACAAGATTTTAGATGTGATTTTGTCACACTTTCCCCAACGATCTATTGATTTTGGAGAAAAATAGTTTGTTTATGCTCTTCTTCAACAAGGCCTTGATTACCACTTGCCTCATCCATTTCTTCAAGGCTTTTCAAATAGACCTGCCATTTATCATCCTTTTCTGAACTTGAGTGATCATGTGATAGCAGCTCATGGGAGGGAGGATAAAGATGAGCCTCTTCATGGAGATCATATTCAAATCTCTCAATACGAGGCTCAACATACTATCCTTGGGCATATTCCACCAAAAATCTAAGTGCATCCATTTTCTCTTTTATATCTAGAAAGATATCATTAGAAGTATTCTCACCAAATTCCATAACCAAGTCATTAGTCTTTTATAGCATTATTCCTTGTATATCATTGAGGACTTTTACATTTTCAACCTCTTCATAAAACGTGATCCAATCCCTTTTAATTGTCTTCACCAATTGAGGAAAATATTTTATTTCCTTTGTTTGAAACCTGCAATACCACTTCTTTGGAAGATGCCCTTGCATTGAAAATGAAAATGCTAGCATCATGTTGTCATCAAATACAAGGTTATCATTAGTTACATAATTCATAAAAAACTCTAAGAAGTTAGTAGTTGACAATAGATTTCCATCGAACTTGGGGACACAAACATCCGTGATATTTACATGAAGATGTGGAGGTTTCAAAATTCATGGTAAATACAAAGGAACAATTATATATGAAAATGATAATGGTTCCTCTTCATAACAGTCCATATTTCAAACATAAAAGGAGATGATTTGTTAATCTCAAAGCGTTCTTACCAATCATAATCTTGCCAAAGACATGGAGTCACCAATTGTTGAGTAGTTGTTCTTTTGTTGAACCTTAGCATCTGATGTGGTTCATATGGAGTCGCCAGGTGAGCACCGACAACTTAGTGAAAATAATAATAAAATCACCAAAAGATATGAAATGATTTATTACCAGATATTGAACAATGGAGTCACCAAAGCTGGGAAACTTCCTTGATGTTGTGGTTCTTTCAGTTTTTCTTTAAGTGGAATCATCAAATGAGCTCATGCAATTTAGGGAACAATGTAATACTAAATAAAAATCATGCAAGTACAAAGAAATAAATCTTATTCAATATTTTTCATTGAGGACTCATGTTTTACAAACCTTGTTCCTCGGTAATGGTGCCAAAAAATGTTACCGACCAGACTACCATCCCGACAAGGTATTAAAACTTGTAGGGAAACAACACAGGGGATAGGTGCCCAATGTCATTGAAATACCTATCCTTCCTTGTTCGATCCAAAATACGACACTAAGAGGCTCTGGGAAGCTTCCCACAAAATATCACTCCACCTCAAAGGATCTTGAGACCAATACATAAAGAAAAAAAACTAGGTGAATGTAGGAGTTAATTGCTTAATTGAATTTATGAACTAATTAATCATGTAGAAAATAAAGTATCAAAACAACAAGATAAATTACCCCAATCCATCAAAATATTGGCTAAATAATTCATAAGAAAAGGTGATGAATATACTTACCACTTCATGTATGATTTGTACTATGTGTACCTTAGATGAAGTGGTTGGAACTGAGATATTTCATTTCTACCTTGTCATATCAGACTTGCAAAAACGAAGAAAAATGTAGAAAACCAACAAGAAAAGATCTTTTTGAGGCCTCCTACAAGTGTGGAATCACACTAGATCAATAGATTTATGGGTAGAAAGGATAGGAAAAAAAATTATGAGTAAATATTATTCCCTAGAGCCTTTAAATCTACAACAAAACTAGTTTCCATCTGGCTCGAAATTATTTCTGCAGATTTGGGATTCAATTCCTCCTAGATTGAAAACCCAAATTTTCTACAACCCAGAGAAATGTTTGATAGGTTGTAGCATTCTTCTATATTAACTAGAAAATAAGGATAAAAAGTATTAACTAGATCTGTAAAGTTTATGGAAGGGTTTGGAAGGTAAATAATTACAATATGTGACTCTTCTCATGCACAAATGGATGTATATATGAAGATACTCTTTGTTGTAATAACACACATCTGCACACTATTCTTGAAGAAAACCCATGTGAAATATATTCATAAAGAACAAAACTTAAGGGTAAATTTATATTGGGGTAGGGAAATTCCCAAATAGAAAAAAACCCAAGATATACTAGCTTATAAGATACAAAAAACAAGAACTAATCTAGAGAATCATTTTTTTGTATTTTTTTACAATAAAAGATTATTTAAATTTTTGAATTTAATTGGTTGAATAAATTCAAAGAAATTTTTTACCTCTCTTTACCTTTAGATGTCTCTCAGTTTGAGTTATTGTGACTCTACGAGTTCAAGAATGGCCCTAGATGGATTTCAAGTTAATTGGGTTCGGAGTTCGAAGACTATCACCCCAAATAATAGAAATTTAAACAATAGATGGGTTCCTCCCTGGATTTGCTAGGATAGCTCCTTGATGGATGGTCTCGAAGACAACCAATCAACTTGGGGAAAAGTGATAAGAAACCACTTGGTTGAAGCTAATTCCAAGGAAGTTGGTCCAATAACTTAGGTGTGTTTCACTAGGTACCCATAAGGAAAAAAAGAGAAGAAGAGTCTATTTTCATTCCTCCACATGACCATATATCCCTTCAATGGTGCTGGGATCATGCTGATTTATTGGAAGAGTCCAATTTTGGAAAGTAAATGTTAAATTAGAAAAATACAGTTGGATGGAAAAGCAACACATGCGGGTAAAAGCCACATGAAAAGGAGGAAAGCATGCAAGGCGTGCATGAAGGAAAACCTAACAATGCTAGGGTTAGGGTTTTTGCAAGAGATTGTAATGACTGATCAATTGAAATTTAGTATAAATAAATACCTAGGAGGTCTAGGTAGGGGGTGGCTAGTTGTTCCAGTATGTTAGAGAATATTGTTTTTCTTGGCTACGAGAACGATTGTAAGATACAATACCTTTTTATAATTTTTTTAGTTTTAGGGGAGTCAAGTACTTAGATATTGAGGGTTAGATTGCAAGCTAAAGAGCCTGGTGCAATGTAGTCCACTTCACAGACGTTGTGGAACCTATTTTGTGATTGTATAGTGAGAATGGTAGTGAAAAAATCTAAATATCTTGCAAAACTCTAAATAAAAGACCCTAAGAAGACATATCTTTGTGGACATAGCCCAGGAGGGGGTGAACCAGGGTAAAACCTGTGTTATGTGTGGTGTTTATTTCATATTTACCTTTCGTTAGCAGTTAGATGATGAATGGATGAATGAATAGTTCTCTTATATATGTTATCTGGTATATTAGTTAGATTGTATGCATAAAATTAACAAATGAATGAATATTAAGAATGATAGAGAGAACAACAAGATCAAGACCTAAGAAGATGAATTGCAATCCCAAATCCCCACTCTTTCCTAGAATTAAAGCATATGAGCATTGAAGTCACCCATAGAACTATCTTGGGTGAGACTGAGTAGTACATTTTGTGTACTTTGTTTCCTTCTGGTTTACCAGGAGTGCCGATAGTTTTAGAGGTTTTTGTTGGAAACCTATTCAAATCTAAACCTGGGTTATTTAAGAATTAGATAGAGAAATTAATAACCAACAAATGGTTCGGTTATCGGATGGAGTTGCATGGGATTGAGTGAGTGGTATTTGTAAGAGAATCACGCAAAAAATGAAAGTACAGAAGGGATTTTTCATACCGTGGAATCCAACGAAGGAAGAGATCAAAATTTGGTTAAAAACAAAGGAGCTTGAGTTTACATAGAAGGATAACATAAATGCTAACATAACACCACGCAAATATCTGGACAAGTGTGTGTTTAGTGACCTGCATGAGGTATTTTTTTGTGATTTCCTCCATGTGTTGCAGGAGTGGCTATTGAGGATGATTTCTTCTTAGACAATATTGTTGCAGGGTTTATCATAGAATTTGTAGTAGATACCATGAAGTCTTACATCAGAGTAGAGAAGGAGTTTCTCAGAGGACCTAGAGGTAGGTACACAAGATCGTTGTACACTTGAATCAAGATATTACTTTATAACAAAGGTGTAATGACAATGGCATCAGAAAAATAAACTTCCCTGCGTGCATGGGGAGAGGGGGGAAGCACTAACCCAAGATGGAAGGATGGAGGGAGAAATAGATAAGGGAAAGAAGGAGGAGTCCATGGACCCAATCATGATGGAGGAAGATAATATCAGGAAGATCATGGCAACAACTGGAAAAATGAGCAGTGGAGTACCCTACCAATATAAGATGAATAATAAGAAGAGAGCCATAACATATAGAGAGGTCTTGGGAAGTGATGAAGAATAGGTAGAGGATGTCCAGGATGTGGAGAAGATTGAGGAAATTGTGTGCACGACATATGAAAGGAAGATATGTGGTCCAAGGGAAGGAACTGAAGGAAGAAATCCCATCCATCTCAGTGTCAATGTGGAACCCATAACCCCATGTGTGACTAATACACCAATAAGAACACCACCATGTAGAAAACTGAACTTTAGTGGAGGAAATACAACAGGAAACATCTAAATAAGGAGCAACAAATGGAGGATCTAGTTCAAGAAGTAGTATTCAAGTATCTATAACGCGCGAAGATAGTATTTCATCATTGTTCAAGATGACAATACATGATCACACAATTCGGTTACCATGTTTCAAGGGATAGGACTCAAAGGATCCTAAAAATCACTTGTTCATCTGTGATAAGATCTGGGAAGAAAATAAGATCATGGATGAGGATACAAAACTTGCACATCTAGATATCATGCTAGGAGACTGCGCATTGGATTAATACATGAGTCTAGCTGTAAATAATCCACTGGGAACAACACAGACTATTGTAGATGTGAATAATTTGTTGATAAATGAATTTTAGAAGCCTAGATTAGAAGATTAGTACATGAATGAGATGATTGAAATCAAGCAGAAACCAAGTGAGTTTGTTTGGGATATTGATCATAGGTTCAAATGGTTGAAGGGTAAATTGAAGTATGTCACGACTCACATGCATCACAGACATATACTTGTGAATTCACTGTTACCACATCTAAAACACCCTTTGAGGCAACAAAAGTTTCAAACTAGGGAAGAGGCTCTGCAGGAATCCTTACAACTAGAAGAGAACCAATATTAGAAGATAGACCCGGCGATAGAGGAATTGAAGGAGGATCTGAAGAACCTCACATTTCAACTAAACCAAAATAAAGGTAAATAGAAAGACAATATATTTTGTGTACCAGATGAAAGATAGAAGGACACCATAGAAATGAGTGCCCAACTTTCGCAAAGTACATGGAAACAGGGCTACCAAATCCTTTTCCAACTGGAGGACTATGGTGAAAAATATGTAAAACACATATCCATGATCCATATCATTGTCCAATGATGCATAAGTACTAGATAGTACCCAAGAATTAATATTTCATTTTTTTCAAATCGATGGGTCATTATGATAAATATTGTAGGACAATGGACCTAATGAGGGAAATAAATTTAGACACCTATAGGGTGCAGGAAGAAATGATGACAGGGAAAAATGCACCACAATCCAACTAGGTACCATCTCCATATAATAATGCGCAACAACAATATAACAACGTGCAACCTTAGTATTACAATGCGCATCTACAATATAACCCCGTGCAGTATAATCAGGTACCTCAGTACAATGCACCATGAGGATATCGAGGTGCATACATAGGTGGATGATGAGGTAGAGGACGATTTGGAAGAGGCATATGTCCATTAGTATGCCATAACTTCCAACAACCAAGACAATATTCAAGATAATGTCCACTTCCACCTGTGACATGCATGTATTGTCATGAAACATACCATGATATAAAGCACTACCCAACATTATTGGGTTAAATTCAAGAAAAGAGAAATCAAAACAATTAGAATGTAAAATGGATCTCTACATAGGCTAGGGAGGATGGAAGAAATATCAACATATTCACACACGGAGGAGTTAAAAAAGGAGTTTACACAGCAAGACAAGATCCAACACAACACCAATTGGTGAAGAAAATTATTGAGACACATAAATAGTTTGATGCACGGAAAGAAAAGGAGACATTCAAGGAGGTTAGGTAGGAGTTCCTCAAACAATATGTTGCATCTACATGAGATGCACAACATACTTAGAATGTACCAATGTATGAAATTCACTCCTCAATGGACCATACCAGTGAAGTACCACCTATATCCCAAGTAAGTACCAGAAATACCTTTCTGCAATCCTGTGTTAAACTATTGAATCATCCATCATTTGTTCAAGTTTTTAAAAATACGTTAGAAATATGTAACACAGTGGTAGAGGGGGATTTAGAGCATAAAATGGTCAATCACCTCCATACAAGAAGGAGGACAAGAAGGGAATTCATATTGAATGCTAACATTGGGGATTTCTATATGGGGGACATTATATTGGAATTACACTCTAAATTCAATGTTTTACCCAAGAAGACATGGAAATGTATGGGACATCCCAAATTAGGATACTCACCTGTCCAGATGAAACTAGAAAACCAACACATAGTTCTACCAATTGGAAGGATTAATGATGTGACAGTAGATCTTCATGGAGTGTGTGCTAAAGAAGAATTTGAAGTAATAGAAATAGTGGATGGTACAACACCTTATCCAACATTGATTGGAATAGATTGGGAATTTGATAACTAGGAAATAATTAAATTGAAGACAAGGAATATGAAATTTGAATCAAGAGAGTACAGAGTCATTGCACCACTAGATCCATCAAAAGAAGAAAGTTTTGTAGAGCTCACTTGATTATATCTGGAGGAAATCGACTAGTTATATAGAGCCACCGTGTGTGAAGAGGATTATGTCAACCCAACTACATATGGGGTGGTTAGCTAAATGAGAATCACATCATGTGCTTTTGAGTAAGATATAGTTTTGGATAATTGCCTACAAGTATTACATGAAGTGTCTACAGGAAGGTGCGTAAGAATAGACCGTGCAGTAAGATGGGTGGGTACATAGATAAGAGAACCTCCTAGTTTTCATGGGGTGAATGACTTAGAGGAATTCCTAAAAAGACATGAGGATGAAGTGTTGGAGAATAGGAGGCTCTTATCCCTGGACATTGCACTCAAGGAAACACCTGCAAGATGGTGGGGTGAACACAAAGAAATGATTAAGGACTGGTAACAATGTAAGCGACTACTACGCATTAGATTTGATGTAGAGCAGGGGAGCAATAAGATGCATATATATGATCGACATGGGACACTAGAAGAACATTTGGAGAAATGAAGAACACTATGGAGAATGACACCACCATAAGAATGGCCTCATCACTTCATCCATGCATTGGAAGGAATTCCAGAAAACTGGTATATAGACAACATTACAACATAAATTTATATTAACTTTCTCATTTGAACATGAGAACCCCAACATGGATTCAACACTCAAACTGATAAAAGGGGTGTTATTTATTGATGAACCATAGGTTGAACTCATGAAATAATAACAAGAATAGAATAAACAAACAGTGAAAGAACTATTTTCATGTTATCATGTGCAGAAAGAAGCAACATATGAAGATTACCTACCCAACATTCATATTACAAAAGTTGAAGGTAAAAGAGAAGTGGAAGGTCCATCCCTGGAGTCTGAAGTATTTGTTGCGCCAATCAAGGTGAAGAAAGTCAACATTGGGAAAACTGAGAATCCCAAAATGTCTAGCATTGGAGACTACTGGGATGAACAAACAATAGAAAGGATAATAGAGTTACTGTGTGAGTAAAATGGCTTGTTCCCAAAAACCTTTACATATATAAAAGGAATATATGGAGATCTAGGAGAGACGAAGATACCTCTCAAACCTGGTGTTAGATCTATTGGACAAAGATCATGTAAGATAAATACAATATATAAGAAAAAACTGAAAGAATAAATTGACAGAATGTTCGAAGATGGTATCATAGAACCAGTGGAAGAATTTGAATGGTTAATCCCTATGGTAGTGCAAAAGAAGAAACAAGGGGGGATAAGGATTTGTGTAGATCTAAGGAAACTAAATGATGCTTTCCTACATGACCCTTTCCCTACCCCTTTCATAGATGAGGTCCTAGTTAATGTGGGAGGCTAGGAAGCATACTGAATTACATATGGATTCTCAGGTTACCATCAGATCAAGATAGCCCTAGAAGACAAGTATAAGAATATTTTTTCTATATAATGGGGATCTTTCCTGTAGACAATCATTCCTTTTGGGCTAAAGAATGCACCAACCATATTTTCAAGAGTAGTCATATATGCTTTTAAGGAATTCATACATCAGTTTTTAGAAGTGTATCTGGATGATTGGACTGTGTATAGTCTATTAAAGGACCATGTAGAAGTATTAAGGCTAATGTAGGAAATATGCAGGCAGTGTCAGATATCATTGAATATCAATAAGCACATGTTTGGGACACCATTTGGAATATTCTTGGGCCATATAGTGTCTAAACAAGGCTTTCTAGTAGATCCTGCCAGGATTGTAGTTATTGTCAATTTAACACCATCAAAATCAGTGTGCCAGTTGAAAGAAAAACTTGGACATATAGTATATTACAGGAAATTTATCAAGGGGTATGCGCAGATCACTACACCAATGGAAAAAATGCTAAAGAATGATATCATATTTCAGTGGAATGAGGACTGTCAACGAAGTTTGGACAAACTAAAAGAAAAGATGGTCACAACACCTATTCTAGTATTCCCAGAATGGGAAAATACTTTTCATGTGCATGTAAATGCATCAACTATAGCGCTTGGAGAAATTTTGGCATAGCTAGGAGCAAGGGATTTGGACCATCCTATAGCATTTGCAAGAAGAAAACTATTAGAATCAGAGAATAACTACAATACTACAGAAAGAGAAGGCCTAGTTATGGTCTATGCACTTCAGAAGTTCAGACATTACTTACTCAGAAAACACTTTAAGATGTTCACAGATCTTTCATCCCTCAAATACGTAGTCAACAAGCCAGTGTTGGGGGGAAGGATTTGTAGATGGCTACTACTATTTCAAGAATTTGATTTTGAAGTGATAGTCAAACCAGGGAAGCTGAATGAAGGACTTGATCACCTATCAAGGGTAACCAGTGGAGAATAACCTACCAAATTGGAAGACAACTTCTCTGATGCACAATTATTTTCAGTCCAAGTAGATGATGAATATTTTCCTGAAATTATTGAATAATTGAGTATAGTGACTACGCCAGAAGAATTTAACACCGTGCAGAATAAAAATATGGTAGTCGCACATGTAGACTATCAATTGATTGCAAGACACTTGTACAAATTGGGTGCAGACAACATTTTGAGAAGATGTGTACTAGAACATGAAAGGCCTATAATTTTGGAAGAAGCTCATGAGGGAATAGTTGGAGGATATTATGCAGGAAAATATACCACGCATAAGGTATTGTGCACATGACTATGGTGGCCAACAATTCACAGAGATGCTAAGGAATATTTCCAAAGATGTGATGTCTATCAGAGGGTTGGTAAACCTAACGAAAGGGATGTGATGCCCTTGAGACCACAAATAACTTTACAGGTATTTGAAAAATGGGAAATAGACTTTATTGGGAAAATCCATCCAGCAACAAAAAGGTCAGGATCCATATATATCATTACTACAACAAAATACTTAACAAGATGGGCAAAAGCAACACCACTAAAATATTGCAGTGCAGAGACAACATCACACTTCCTATTTGAGTAAGTGATCACTAGATTTAGTTGTCCGAGGATTTTGATGAGTGACCAAGGTACCCACTTTATCAACAATACTATCAAGGCTATGAATGAGGAGTTTGAAGTCTATCATCATAATAGTACACCATACCATACATAAGCAAATGGAACAATAGAAGTCTTGAATAAGGTCTTGGAGAATGCTTTGACAAATATTTTCAATGTCAATAGGGATGATTGGGATTTGAAGGTACCATTAGTACTATGGGAATACATGACTACATATAATAAGATGACAACACAAACACCATTCAGGTTGGTGTATGGGAAAGAAGCATTGGTTCCACTGGAATTCTTGGTACCTATTCTGCACATCGCAACAATCACCAACATGACAGAAAGAGACATAGTAAAGGAAAGATTAAACCAACTAATGGAGATGGAAGAGGATATGATTCTAGAAGGATTTCCTCAAGAAGTACAAAAATAAAGAGACAAAGATTTCCATGAAAGACATATCAAGAGGAAGAGTTTCAAGGAGGGAGACCTAATCTTTCTTTATGACAACAATTTTTTTCACAATCCAAGTAAATTCAAAATGAATTGGCTAGATCCCTATGAAGTAAAGACTCTCATAGATGCGGGATCTATATAGCTAAAGGATATTGTAGGAGCAGAGTTGAAAGGAATGATCAATGGGAGTTGACTGAAACTGTACAGGGATAGTCAATCTCCTAACAATTAAAAGTTACAACGTAGTAAGAAATCATGTACATAGTGTAAGATAATAGAATCTAGGATAGAGAAATGACAAAAAGAAATAAAAAGGAGAAAAAGAAGGGGGAAAAGTACAAAATTATAAAAGAGAGAAAATAAAAAAACAATGGAGTTGTGCATAGTAACTACCATGACAAACATCAGAAGACCCCACACAGTAGAAAGTGAACTTGGTGTAAATGCACGTAAAAGGTAAAAGTAAACATAACCTCGTCTATAAAAGGTGGAAAAGTGTAGATTTATTTAACACTTAGCAAATTTTGACCTCAGAGTGAGAAAGATAACTTGTTCCCTAGTTTCAAATCGACAAAGTATCAAGCCGATATTACGATAGTTGCAAAGGATGACTCCACAGAAGTATGGGTCGCCACAAAAATTTGTGTGGGTCACTAGACAGGGACAAAGGCACAAGGAATGATTGCAATAGAAAGAGAACATATTTGAGCTCGAGGATGTTACCACTTCAGACCCAGAATCGATTAGCCCAGCGTAGGTCGTGGAAGAGAGCCCTAGCCATAAACAGGGGTTCAAACCCTAACTTCGAGGCACCTACGAGACTGGATGACATGATGGGACCATGACATTCTTAGGCACAAGATGACGTACAATATAGAGTTAGTTGGGGAAGAAGAGGGCACAAAACAAATAGAGGCATGAACGTCTTCTGCGGGGTAGAAAATAAAGACCACTGATAGTATGGAAATTACCTTTCCATTCCTTCTAGATGCAGTCCCCAATATCGATGACATGTTGGGGAAGGTACCAAGGTTGAGGTACACGGACCATGACATGCACGACTCGACCAAATTTCCAGAATTGGCTGAGGAAAACAATCTGATCAACATAGGGGATATTGCACCCTTAGGAGGGTCAGTGCTAGAGCCTGCACAGTGAATTACGATGTTGTATAACTCTTGTATAATGAACCTCTTGGAAATACCACATTTTTGGCATGGTAAGAATGTAGATCTATGTGTAAAACAGTTGGTTTCCCGGGTCCATGGAGGCATTTTTTGGATGGACATATGAGTACATATCGACATGGAATTAATTGCCAAAATAACATGATTGCCTACAATCGACACGCAACCAGAATACTTTTTAGAAAACAAAGCACGCAAGAAAGAATTGGTGGAACAAGTTAAGGTGTAGTTCGGAATGACCAGGGGAAATCCAGGCCTTATCATCAAAGTGATCAACAAAACCATGACAAGATTTTCCAGTAGGATAATAGCATGCAATATGATAAGAAAATGCCATAGAGAGGAAGTTCCAGCAGGAGTGATCGCAATAGCAACGTAGTGCGCAAAGGGGATGATGTTCAATTGGGCTCCGTACCTATTGAACAAATTCTTACTTTATTGTCACGATGCGCAGGACAATGGAACTAAATTACATTACTCTTGGATGATAATATTAATAGCTCTAGTAGGGTTGTAGGATCCCAAGTTCTACGCATTCTTAGACAAAGTGGTAAAATGATACGCGACAAGGTATGAGTCTCTCTGGAAAGTAGAAGATAGCAATACCTAGCATGAAAACAAGATTGTGTTTTCCATGCTGTCAAAAGAAATATAGAATATCACAGCCAATATATGGTGCATACCTATGGAGGTCACGCATGAAACAAAAGGGATAGCTAAATTCAAGGAATCTCGGCATCACATATGGATCCAAGACGCAAAGGATCCTAGGAAGTTATGGATAAAGATGCAGTATTACGTCACATGAGAGAAAGTAGAGTGGATTATGAAGGATTGGCTTGTGTCGTGGCAGCTGCCAATAGAAAAAATAACCATGAGAACATGCACAAAGTATTCCTCCAAGACAAAAGATAATACTGAAGCAGGCTCGTCATCTTGAACAGGTAGTCTGACTCACAACACCAGGATAGCCACAACACAAACCCTACCTAGTAGGAGTAGCAGACTACCAAAAAGGCCGAGGATAATGTCCACAAAAGAGAGAAAAGGAGGTCAACCACAAACTGCACGAAAGGAGATAACACATGCTCCAAAGGAAATTGGCCAAGGAAAAACAACAAAGGCGCAACCCTTACAGATGAAAAGAAAGACTGCGTAGGGAAATAACGCAAGCAAGAAGAGTAAGTATGAGACAGAGGACCCTGACATCACCCTCGCATGGGATTATGTAGAGCTCATTGTAGACAAGGTCCAATATATGAGTGAGAAAGTGGTCGGAACTGCAGTGGCACAAAGGGAAGATATTATGGCTAATCTCCTAGAGGTAAACAAAAACATTCAACAACTCTAGAGTGGAGTATAATCATAGGCCACTATGCAGCCACAGGAGAAGACACAGAGGCCATCTGCGCAGAAAGAGGCTGAAGAGACTGTGCAATTCATTGTCAAGGGGAGGGAAACATTCACCATAATGCGTCAGATGATCAGATTCGATTAGGAGACAATTCACAAACCCCTCTAGGAGGTAGAACAACTTGAGATGGTGATGGCACACATTCCAATGAAGCAATTATACAGATTACAATCTAGCTTCATGTAAGAAGTACAATCTATGACCTGATTAGATGCCACAAACCTAGAGGTGGGAAGAGGAGTCACAAAGATGCTTCAGATCACATGCAACTAACTGACGATGGAAAAGGAAGAAGAGAAGTAACACACAAATAGGCTAGAGTAGGGATAGACAATGACATACAACTAAATCCCCAATAGCACTCAGGAGGCAGAAAGAAGCACAGAGGAGAAGATCAACCTCATTGCTCAGAAAATTGACCAATTAAAGCAAGATATTGAGGATAAGAGAATCTCAATCTCACGACCCCACCTAATTTTCGAGATCAGAAGAAAGAAAAGTTTCACTCAACTAGAAGAAATGGAGAAGAAATTAAGCAAAGTAGCCAAATTATTCAATAGAGCAATACAACTTTGGACAATGCTGGAGGAAGATGAGCATGTCCAATAGTGGGACCGAGACAAAGAAAGGATAAGCACATCGATCCAAGACCTCAAGCACAGGCAAAAGACAATGAGCATCACATAGCGTTTGAAAAGAATGCAAGATATGAAGAAGATGTAGGCAGAGCTAAAAGCAACGTAGACACATAGGCAGAAAAGACAGGTGTATATGGAACCCCTTCAAGAGAAATACACATAGATGATCACGCAGTTGGAGGAGGAGAAGAAAAACATGGTGCAAGCACAAACATAGTGCACAACAATGATCCAGGAGGAGATCAAAGTGCAAGAATTAGAAGCACATGCACAGAAGGTCACGCAGGTCCAAGCAAGTGGAAGGGAACTTGCAGACAAGTTCCATAGCCTTGCATAGGCTTTAGAGGGACTGTACACTACCTAGGTGGATCAGGATGAACCACATGTCAGTGTTGGGGGCCTGTTGGGTGCAGGACTATTTTGAGGAAGAGTCCAATTTTGGAAAGTAAAGCTTAAATTAAAAAAATACAACTGGAAGGAAAAGAATCATGTACGAGGAAAAGTCACATGCAAAGGAGGAAAGCATGCAAGGAGCGCATGAAGGAAAACCTAACCATGCTAGGGTTAGGGTTTTGCAAGATATTGTAATGACTGATAAGTTGAAATTTAGTATAAATAAGTACCTAGGAGGTCTAGGTCAAGGGTGGTTGGTTGTTCCAGTATGTTAGAGAATACTTTTTTGCATGGCTAAGAGAACGACTGTGAGATATGATACCTTTTTGTAAGTTGTTAAGTTGTAGGGTAGTCAAGTAGTTAGATATTGAGGGGTAGATCGCAGGATGGGGAGCCTGGTGCGATCTAGTCCACCTCACAGAGGTTGTGGAACCTATTTTGTGATTTTATAGTTAGAATGGTAGTACACACAATACCATATTTTGCAGAAATCTAAATAAAAGATCATAAGAATCCAAATATTTGTGGACATATCCCATGAGGGGGTGAACCACAGTAAAATCTATGCTATGTGTGGTGTTTATTGCATATTTACCTCATTTCAGTAGTTATATGATGAATGGATGAATGAATAGTTTTGTTAGATATGTTATCTAGTAGATCAATTAGATTGTATCCATAAAATTAATAGATGAATGAATCTTAAGCATGATAGAGAGAACAACAAGATCAAGTCCTAAGAAGATGAATTACAATCTCAGATCTCCACTCTTTCCTAGACTGCAAGAATCTGAGCATTGCAATCACCCATAGAAATATCTCGTGTGAGACTGCACAATACATTATGTGTATTGTGTTTCCTTCTAGTTTACCAGGAGGACCGATAGTTTTAGAGGGTTTTGTTGGAAACCTATTCATATCTGAACGTGAGTCAGCCAAGAGTTAGATAGAGAAAGTAATAACCAACAAATGGATAGATTGATCACTTCTTACAATTATCCTAAGAACCCCCTTTCAAAACACAATTAAAATAAACCTTGGCCAAGAAGAACAAACATTATAGTAGAAAATCCACAATGACACAAGAGAACTAGGTTAAAAAATATGGCATTATGATCTCACAAAGTTTCAACAACAACAAAATGAGAGGAGGGGATAGCCTTATATCATTTTTGTTGTAACATCTAGTTTCTACCTCCCTCGAAAAATAATAATTTTCTTGGTTTCCTCATCCACAATTGGTTGGAGACTAAATCCATTGGATAATATTTTTAATTACATAACTCCATGAAAAAAATTGCATAACAATCTATTCTAGACTAAATTCACCATTGAATATGTCCACCTAAGAGATTGGCCCCACCAAGAGAGATATCATATGGCTTTGGAGAAGGCTTGATTTGATGGATGAATTCCAACATTCCAACTTGGGGAAATTTCCACCTTCATAAATGAGTAGAACGGTCATATTTTTTCTGCATTGACCTTTCTTTACTACAACAACTAGTTTAACTATTCAAAACCATGAAGAAAGAAGTATTGATTGTCCCAATGGGGTCGAATTGGTCTTTTAGTGGCTTAATAAATCATTTTTCTTGTAGAAAGAACATATTTAACTTGCCAAAAATTCTTCAACGGCTAGTAGACCAAAAGGTTCATCTTCTTTGACCATTTAAATTGGGAAATGTGCCCAACATTTTTCTTAGACAGATGGCACAATTTTTCTTTGGGAGGCAATATCTCCCTTAATACTTCATCAATCCAACATATAAAATATGGGTTTTGCTAGTAAAACGTTTCTGATCATTTTGAGTCTATGTTGTATTTTTTCCTCTAGGGACCCACTGCATTGATATCCATGAACTACCTCAAAATACATGAAATGATGATAACTTTGTGATACTTTCATGTTGATAACAAAATGATAAATTTATCATTGCCAAACGATGGCTACAAACTCAATAGAAAATAACCATGTGAGTAGACATAGGTGTGCATGACATGGATCAGAATAGGCCCCACAAACTACAATAACCCCTACATCAGAGTCATGGCTCCACACAACCATGTCTCCCAACAGATCCATGTCAATGTCTCCAATCCTATCCAGTATGAGATACATCGAGACAGGGACAAAGGGGACTGATCATGGCTGGACCAAGTCTGGTATTCCATTACAAAATAATCCACTATTCTTTTACATGGCTTTTGAATTGGATCCTTTGGCTTATAATGTTGTAGCTAAGTGAAAATATAGGGTACCTTCTCGAGAGGTAACATGTCTCTTATTCATATATAATAAAATGGGTTTATTATTTTGATTTCATTTTTGAATGTTGCAAAATGTTATGTTGTTGAATAATTAATATGTGGATTATTTACATTGTTATAAATAATAGAGGTGTAATTTGTTGGACAATGCATTACTAAAATCATTATATCAAAATGAAATAACAAAAATATAAAAAAAAATTATTCTAAAAAATATTTGATTTTGAAATGATTAACTGAAAAATTTGTAAAAAAAATAAAATTGATTGAAATATATACATATTAGCGCATTATATTCTTATAAAATCACTGGATGGTTTGTGCCATAATACATAAATTAGTTCATTTTGAGGATTATGCTTAGAAAAAAAAATTGGCGATGACATCTCACCTCCAATATTTGAAATTTCACTACCCTTTGGTCCACATGGTAAAACAAACACCGGTATGTACTAATTATGCATGCATCGAGGTGCACGCTATATTAAAATCATTGGGTTTCACGATAACCTAAACACACTAGTGCTCACTATATCTAAAACACATCAGGGCGTACAAAAATTCAAAAAAATCGGTTCTTCATATGAAAAAGAGGTCAAACCAGCGTCGATTCCATTCATACAACAAAAATGAGAAACCAATGTGTAATAATTATAAATGAACCGATGCATTTGTATTATATTAACGCACCAAGGTGGATTTGTAAAGAGTGTGCTAGTGCATTTTCACAATAAAAGCACGAAAAAAAAATACCTCTACAAAAATCTTTGTCTGCCATTTTTTTTAGTTATATGGAACATCCTTTAAAACCTCCACAATCAATAAAGGAGGCTGTAGTGGAGGAGTTTTTGAAATTTTTTCCAAATTTTCTAACACAAAACCTTCACAAAAGCCTTCACTAGAAAGTGTTCTCCTTGTAGTGAGTCAAACCGAAGTAATTTACTCATAGATTTAAGAAGGTAATTTATTATGGGCCATTATATTGGTCATATCTCAACCATTAGATTTGAAGGAGTACCAGAGACCTAGTTAAAGATCGTATGGTTTTGGGGCCCACATTTATCAGGGCCTTTGATCTGGGCATGAACCAACCATCTTATTTATTGAATGATCATGTTGTCCTGGGAGGGACGAATGATGAAGAAAATGCCAAATTAGAATGTTGAGTCAAATGACATGTTTGAAAATGGTGATGTGAGTGCCACATCTACTGAGTGGGAAGTGAAGAACCTTCATTGGGTACATGTCAACAAAGGGAAGACGAATGCGTGAAGGCCATGTGGAAGTAGGGTACACATGGGACCAATAGTTTCCATCTCTAAGTAATGAGAGGATTAGATCAAGTGCCGAGATTAAATCTTGACCATGCAATAGGTGTTAGAATTCAATCCATATTATCCACTTCGAGAGACCTTCATCGAAGGATATCGTTCGAGAATTCTTTCCGAAGAAGTGAGCCCGGTCATCCTATAAGCTACGAACTGCGGAGAAAACCTCAAGGAGAAGAGAAATGACAACCCGATGGGATAAGATTGATAACATGAGACCTATAACTTCATGGGTTGTGTACTTCTAGAAGAATTATGTGCATGCTAAGTGGTCATCCCAATGGAGAATGTATGAAAGCTTCACAGGATGTGGACAATGAGAATAATCGTGTGCATGCTATGTGGAATTCTAATGGTGGAATCCCAAAGAAAAATCCTAATAGACTTGCAGGTCTCATCAAACAGTGAAGTGGTAAATCAAACAGTGAAGTGGTAAAGCCTTTGACAAAATCGGCTAAGGAGCTATGTCGGCTTAGCCACGTAAGTTGGCACTCGTACATATAGGTCCACATGGATACCATGTGGCAGGATGACGTGATCATAAGGAAATTACCAAGGAACATTGAACGGTCATAAATTCTTACCTAGAGCTTGGATTTTGGCATAATTACAGTTCTTGGAAAGATATTGGAGCGAAGAATCAACTTGTGAGCTCCATATTGACAAAAGGTGTTGTGATAAGAATAATACTTTAGAGAAAA
>JASDQU010681523.1:96212-120583 GCA_032191745.1 Picea mariana
ACATAAAACTATATGTGTAACAAAAATAAAAAATATCAAAATATCATCCAACTTGATAATCAAAGATTCTCAAGTGGTTATAATAGTTTAGACTAATCTCATAAAACCTATTATCAAGTGCACAAGTCATTTCCAGGATTCAACTACACCTAATCAAATTTCAAATGAATAACAAGCTATTTGTTAATGATATAATGACCCATAGAAGAAAATCAAGTGTTCTTTGTAATGAATTGTAGTATCAATAGAAATATTTACTATTCACAACAACCATGTAGAAATTATCAAAAAATTCTTTCATAGTGACTATTGAGAGTAGATGAGTATAACACACATGACCCCATGATCCTTCTTAGGCTGGTAGGGCATACAAAATTCCTCTTATTTTCTCTGAAGTATTATTCTTATCACAACACCTTTTGTCAATATGGAGCTCACAAGTGGATTCTTCGCTCCAATATCTTTCCAAGAACTGTAATTATGCCAAAATCCAAGCTCTAGGTAAGAATTTATGACCGTTCAATGTTCCTTGGTAATTTCCTTATGATCACGTCATCCTACCACGTGGTATCCATGTGGACCTATATGTACGAGTGCCAACTTACGTGGCTAAGCCGACATAGCTCCTTAGCCGATTTTGTCCAAGGCTTTACCACTTCACCGTTTGATGAGACCTGCAAGTCTATTAGGATTTTTCTTTGGGATTCCACCATTAGAATTCCACATAGCATGCACACGATTATTCTCAATGTCCACATCCTGTGAAGCTTTCATACATTCTCCCTTGGGATGACCACTTAGCATGCACATAATTCTTCTAAAAGTACACAACCCATGAAATTATAGGTCTCATGTTATCGATCTTATCCCATCGGGTTGTCGTTTCTCTTCTCCTTGAGGTTTTCTCCGCATTTCGTAGCTTATAGGATGACCGGGCTCACTTCTTCAGAAAGAATTCTCGAACGATATCCTTCGATGAAGGTCTCTCGAACAAGCTATGTTACTTTCCAATGGATAATATGGATTGAATTCTAACACCTATTGCATGGTCAAGATTTAATCTCGGCACTTGATCTAATCCTCTCATTACTTAGAGATGGAAACTATTGGTCCGATGTGTACCCTACTTCCACATGGCCTTCACGCATTCGTCTTCCCTTTGTTGACATGTACCCAATGAAGGTTCTTCACCTACCACTCAGTAGATGTGGCACTCACATCACCATTTTCAAACATGTCATTTGACTCAACATTCTAATTTGGCATTCTCTTCATCATTTGTCCCTCCCAGGACAACATGATCATTCAATAAATAAGATGGTTGGTTCATGCCCAAATCAAAGGCCCCGATAAATGCGGACCCCAAACCACACGATCTTTAACTAGGTCTCTGGTACTCCTCCAAATCTAATGGTTAAGATATAACCAATTTAATGGCCCATAATAAATTACATGTTTAAATCTATGAGTAAATTACGTCGGTTTGACTCACTACAAGGAGAACACTTTCTACTGAAGGCTTTTGTGGAGGTTTTGTGTTACAAAATTTGCAAAAAATTTCAAAAACTCCTCCACTACAACCTCATTTATTGATTGTGGAGGTTTTAGTGGAGGTTTTAAAGGATGTTCCATATAACTAAAAAAAATGGCAGACAAAGACTTTTGCAGAGGTATTTTGTTTTTGTGCTTTTATTGTGAAAATGCATTGGCACACTCTTTACAAATCCACCTTGGTGCGTTAATATAATACAAATGCATTGGTTCATTTATAATTATTACACATGGGTTTCTCATTTTTGTTGTATGAATGGAATCGATGCTGGTTTGACCTTTTTTTCATATGAAGAACCGATTTTTTTGAATTTTTGTATGCCCCGATGTGTTTCAGTTATACTGAGCACTAGTGTGTTTAGGTTATCTTGAAACCCAATGATTTTAATATAGCATTCACCCCAATGCATGCATAATTAGTATGTACCAGTGTTATTTTTACCATGTGGACCAAAGGGTAGTGAAATTTCAAATATTGGAAGTGAGATGTCATCGCCATTTTTTTTCTAAGCATTGGTGTATACATTGTATTTAGAGCCCCAACGTGTATAAAAAGGTAATCCACCAGTGCATACATTATATTATTGCCCAGCGTATATTTTAAACATGAACACTGTACAATTTTGAAATGATAAATATTATTGTACATTATGTCATTTACAAAATAGTGTTTTTTTTCAATCATTTGTACCGATGCATTATTATAATTAATGTTCACATGTGCATATGAATCCTCAAAATGAACTAATTTCTATATCATGGCACAAAACATCCAGTGATGTTATAAGAATATAATGCGCTAATATGTATATATTTCAATCAATTTTTTTTTTCACAATGTTTTCAGTTAATCATTTCAAAATCAAATATTTTTTAGAATAATTTTTTTTATATTTTTGTTATTTCATTTTGATATAATGATTTTAGTAATACATTGTCCAACAAATTACACCTATGTTATTTGTAACAATGTAAATAATCCACATATTAATTATTCAACAACACAACATTTTGCAACATTCAAAAATGGAATCAAAATAAGAAACCCATTTTATTATATATGAATAAGAGACATGTTACCTCTCCAAAAGGTACCCTATATTTTCACTTGGCTACAACATTATAATCCAAAGGATCCAATTCAAAAGCCATGTAAAAGAATAGTGGATTATTTTGTAATGGAATACCAAACTTGGTCTGGCCATGATCAGTCCCCTTAGTCCCTGTCTCAATGTATCTCATACTGGATAGGATTGGAGACATTGACATGGATCTGTTGGGAGACATGGTTGTGTGGAGCCATGACTCTAATATAGGGGTTATTGTAGTTTGTGGGGCCTATTATGATCCATGTCATGCACACCTATGTCTACTCACACGGTTATTTTCTATTGAGTTTGTAGCCATTGCTTGGCCATGATAAATTTATCATTTTGTTATCAATATGAAAGTATCACAAAGTTATCATCATTTCATGTATTTTGACGTAGTTCATGGATATCAATGCAGTGGGTCCCTAGAGGCAAAAATACAACATAGACTAAAATGAACAGAAACGTTTTATGAGCAAAACCCATATTGTATATGTTGGATTGATGAATTATTAAGGGAGATATTGGCTCCCAAAGGAAAATTGTGCCATCCATCTAAGAAAAATGTTGGGCACTTTTCCCAATTTAAATGGTCAAAGAAGAGGAACCTTTTTGTCTACTAGCCATTGAAGAATTTTTGGCAAGTCAAATATGTTCTTTCTACAAGAAAAATGATTTATTAATCCACTAAAAGACCAATTCGACCCCATTGGGACAATCAATACTTCTTTCTTCATGGGTTTGAATAGTTAAACTAGTTGTTGTAGTAAAGAAAGGTCAATGTGGAAAAAATATGACTGTTCTACTCATTTCTCAAGGTGGAAATTTCCCCAAGTTGGAAGGTTGGAATTCATCCATCAAATCAAGCCTTCTCCAAAGCCATATGATATCTCTCTTGGTGGGGCCAATCTCTTAGGTGGACATATTCAATGGTGAATTTAGTCTAGAATAAATTGTTATCCAATTTTCTTCATGGAGTTATGTAATTAAAAATATTATCCAATGAGTTTAGTCTCCAACAAATTGTGGATGAGGAAACCAAAAAAAATATTATTTTCTGAGGGAGGTAGAAACTAGACGTTACAACAAAAACAATATAAGGCTATTCCCTCCTATCATTTTGTTGTTGTTGAAACTTTGTGAGATCATAATGTCATATTTTTTAACCTAGTTCTCTTGTGTTATTGTGGATTGTCAACTATAATGTTTGTTCTTCTTGGCCAAGGTTTATTTTAATTGTGTTTTGAAAAGGGGTTCTTAGGATAATTGCAAGAAGTTATCAATCTATCCATTTGTTGGTTATTACTCTCTCTATCTACTTCTTGGCTGACCCAGGTTCAGATATCAATAAGTTTCCAACAAAACCCTCTAAAACTATCGGTCCTCTTGGTAAACCAAAATGAAACACAACACACATAATGTATTGTGCAGTCTCACACGAGATAGTTCTATGGGTGACTGCAATGCTCATATTCTTGCAGTCTAGGAAAGAGTGGGGATCTGAGATTGTAGTTCATCTTCTTAGGCCTTGATCTTGTTGTTCTCTCTATCATGCTTAAGATTCATTCATCTATTAATTTTATGCATATAATCTAATTGATCTACCAGATAACATATCTAACAAAACTATTCATTCATCCATTCATCATATAACTACTGAAATAAGGTAAATATGCAATAAACACCACACATAACATAGTTTTTACCGTGGTTCAGCCCCTCCTGGGCTACGTCCACAAATATTTGGATTCTTAGGCTCTTTTATTTAGATTTCTGCAAGATATGGTGCTGCGTGTACTACCATTCTGACTATACAATCACAAAACTATTCATTCATCCATTCATCATATAACTATTGAAATAAGGTAAATATGCAATAAAAACTACACATAACATAGTTTTTACTGTGGTTCACCCCCTCTTGGGCTACGTCCACAAATATTTGGATTCTTAGGCTGTTTATTTAGATTTCTGTAAGATATGGTGCTGCGTGTACTACCATTCTGACTATACAATCACAAAATAGGTTCCACAACCTCTGTGAGGTGGACTAGATTGCACCAGGCTCCCCATCCTGTGATCTAAACCTCAATATATAACTACTTGACTACCCTACAACTTAACAACTTACGAAAAGGTATCATATCTCACAATCATTCTCCTAGCCATTCATAAAAGTATTCTCTAACATACTGGAACAACCAACCACCCTCGACCTAGACCTCCTAGGTACTTATTTATACTAAATTTCAACTTATCATTCATTACAATATCTTGCAAAACCCTAACCCTAACATAGTTAGGTTTTCCTTCATGCACTCCTTTCATGCTTTCCTCCTTTGCATGTGTCCTTTCCTCGTACATGATTCTTTTCCTTCCAATTGTATTTTTCTAATTTAAGCTTTACTTTCCAAAATTGGACTCTTCCTCAAAATAGGTCTACGCCAAACAAGCCCCCAACACTGACATGTGACTCGTCCCGAGCCACCTAGGCAGTGCACACTCCCTCTAAATCCTCTGCAAGGCTATGGAACTTGTCTGCAAGTTCCCTTCCACTTGCCTAGACCTGTGTGACCTTCTATGCATGTGTTTTTAATTCTTGCACTTTGATCTCCTCCTGGATCATTGTTGTGCACTCTGTCTGTGCTTGCACCATGTTTTTCTTCTACTCCTCCAACTGCATGATCATCTATGTTTCTTTCTCTTGAAGGGGTTCGATCTACACCTGTCTTTCCTGCCTATGCATCTACATTGCTTTTATCTCTGCCTGCAGCTTCTTCATATCTTGTGTTCCTTTCAGATGCTCTGTGATGATCATTGTCCTTTGCCTCTACTTGAGGTCTTGGATCAATGCACTTATCCTTTCTTCGTCCCTATCCCACTGTTGGACATGCTCATCTTCCTCCAGCGTTGTCCAAAGTTGCGCTGCTTTGTCGAATAATTTGGTAACTTTGCTTAATTTATTCTCCATTTCTTCTAGTTGGAGTGAAACTTTTCTTTCTTATGATATCGAAACTCAGGCGGGGTCGTGAGATTGAAATTCTCTTTGATATCCTCAATATCTTGCCTGAATTGGTCAATTTTCTGAGCAATGAGGTTGATCTTCTCCTCTGTGCTTCTTCCTGCTTCCTGAGCGGTATTGGGGATTTAGTTGTATGTCATTCTCTATCCCTAATCTAGCCTGTTTGTGCATTCCTTATCTTCTTCCCTTTCCGTCGTCAACTGGTCGCATGTGATCTGGAGCGTCTTTGCAACTCCTCTTCCCACCTCTAGGTTTGTGGCATCTAATCAAGTCATAGATTGTACTTCTTACATGACGTTAGATTGTAATCCATATAAATGCTTCATTGGAATGTGTGCCATCACCATCTCAAGTTGTTCTACCTCCTAGAGGGGTTTGTGCATTGTCTCCTGATCGAATCTGAACATTTGATGCATTATGGTGAATGTTTCCCTCCCCTTGACAACAAATTGCACAGTCTCTTCACCCTCTTTCTGCGCAAATGGCCTCTGTGTCTTCTCCTATGGCTGCATAGTGGACTATGATTATACTCCACTCCAGAGTTGTTGAATGTTTTCATTTACCTTTAGGAGAATAGCCATAATATCTTCCCTTTGCACCACTGCAATTCCGACCACTTTCTCACTCGTATATTGGACCTTGTCCACAACGAGCTCTGCATCATCCCATGTGAGGTCGATGTTAGGTTCCTCTGTCTCATACTTACTCTTCTTGCTTGTGTTATTTCCCTACGCAGGCTTTCTTGTCGTCTTTGAGGGTTGCACCTTTTTTGTTGTTCCTTGGCCTATTTCCTTTGGAGCATGTGTTATCTCCTTTAGTGCAGTCTGTGGGTGACCTCCTTTTCTCTCTTTTGTGGGCGTTCTCCTTGGAATTTTTGGTAGTGTGCTACTCCTACTCGGTAGGGTTTGTGTTGTGGCTATCCTGGTGTTGTGAGCCAGAATACCTGTTCAAGCTGATGAGCCTGCTTCAATATTATCTTTGGTCTTGGAGGATTGTTTCGTGCATGTTCTCATGGTTGTTTTTTCTATTGGTAGCTTCCATGACATAGGCCAATACTTCATAATCCACTCTACTTGCTCTTGTGTGACACAGTACTGCATCTTTATTCATAACTTCCTAGGATCCTTTATGGCTTGGATCCATATGTGATGTCGGGATTCCTTGAATTTAGCTATCCCTTTTGTTTCATGCGTGACCCCCATAGGTATGCAACATATATTGGCGGTGATATTCTATATTTCTTATAACAGCACGGAAAACACAGTATTGTTTTCCTGCTGCATATTGCTATCTTCTACTTTCCAGAGAGACTCATACCTTGTCGCGTATCATTTTACCACTTTGTCTAAGAATAAGTAGAACTTGGGATCCTACCACCCTGCTAGAGATATTATTATTATCATCTAGGAGTAATGGAATTTGGTTCCATTGTCCCGTGCGTCACCACAATCAAGTAATAATTTGTTCAATAGGTACGGATCCCAACTGAACATCATCCCCTTTGTGCACTGCACTGCTATTGCGATCACTCCTACTGGAACTTCCTCTCAATGGAATTTTCTTATCATCTTGCATGCTATTATCCTACTGGCGAATCTTGTCATGTTTTTGTTGATCACTTTGATGATAAGGCCTTGATTTCCCCTGGTCATTTCGAACTTCACCTTAACTTGTTCCACCAATTCTTTCTTGCGTGCTTTGTTTTCTAAAAAGTATTCCGGTTGCGTGTCGACTGTAGGCAATCATGTTATTTTGGCAATTAATTCCATGTCGATATGTACTCATCTTTCCATCCAAAGAATGCCTTCATGGACCTGGGAAACCAACTTTTTTACACATAGACCTACATTCTTACCGTGCCAAAAATGCGGTATGTCCAAGAGGTTCATTATACCAAAGTTATACAACCTCGTAATCCACTGTGCGGGCTCTAGCACTGACCTTCCTCGGGGTGAAATATCCCTTGTGTTGATCAAATAGTTTTCCTCAGCCAATTCTGGAAATTTGGTCAAGTCACGCATGTCATGGTCCATGTACCTCAACCTTGGTACCTTCCTCAACATGTCATCGATAGTGGGGACTGCATCTGGAAGGAATGGAAGGGTAATTTCCATACTATCAGTGGTCTTTATTTTTTACCCCGCAAAAGACGTGCATGCCTCTATTTGTTTTGTGCCCTCTTCTTCCCCAGCTAACCCTATCCTGTCGGTTATGTCCTCAACTAGTACGTCATCTTGTGCTTGGGAATATCTTGGTCCCACCATGTCATACAGTCTCGTAGGTTCCTCGAGGTTAGGGTTTGAACCCCTTTTTCTGGCCAGGGATCTCTTCCATGACCTACATTGGGCTAATCGATTCCGGGTCCGAAGTGGTAACATCCTCGAGCTCAAATATGTTCTCTAGCTACTGCAGTCATTCCTTACACCTTTGTCCTTGTCCAGTGACCCACACAAATTTTTTTGGCAACCCATACTTCGGTGGAGTCATCCTTTGCAACTATCGTAATATCGGCTTGCTACTTTGTCGATTTGAAACTAGGGAACAAGTTCTCTTTCTCACTCTGAGGTCAAAATTTGCTAAGTGTTGAGTAAATATACACTTTTCCGCCATTTATAGACCCGGTTATGTTTACTTTTACCTTTTATGTGCATTTGCACCAAGTTCACTTTCTACTGTGTGCGGTCTTCTGATGTTTGTCACAATAGTTACTACGCACAACCCCATTGTTTTTTTATTTTTTCTTTTTTATAATTTTGTACTTTTTTTTCCCTCTTTTTCTTCTTTTTATTTCTTTTTGTCATTTCTCTATCCTAGCTTCTACTATCTTACACTATGTACATTATTTCTTACTACGTTGTAACTTTTAATTGTTAGGAGGTCGACTGTGCCTATATAGTTTCAGTCAACTCCCATTGATCATTCCTTTCAACTCTTCTCCTGCAATATCCTTTAGATATATAGATCCCCCATTTGTGAGAGTCTTTACTTCATAGGGCTCTAGCCAATTCATTCTGAATTTATTTGGATTGTGAAAAAATTTACTGTCATAAAGCAAGATTAGATCTCCCTCCTTGAAACACTTCCTCTTGATATGTCTTTCATAGCAATATTTGTCTCTTTATTTTTGTACTTATTGATGAAATCCTTCTAGAATCCTATCCTCTTCCATCTCCATTAGCCGGTTTAATCTTTCCATTACTATGTCTCTTTCTGTCATGTTGGTGATTGTTGTGATGCGTAGAATAGGTACCAGGAATTCCAGTGGAACCAATGCCTCTTTCCCATACACCAACCTGAATGGTGTTTGTGTTGTCATCTTCTTATATGTAGTCATGTATTCCCATAGTAATACTGGTACATTCAAATCCCAATCATCCCTATTGACATTGCAAATCTTTGTTAGAGCATTCTCCAAGACCTTATTGAAGACTTCTATTGTTCCATTTTCTTTTGTACGGTATGGTGTATTATTATGATGATAGACTTCAAACTCCTCATTCATAGCCTTGATAGTATTGTTGATAAAGTGGGTACCTTGGTCACTCATCAAAATCCTCAGACAACTAAATCTAGTGATCACTTACTCAAACAGGAAGTGTGATGTTGTCTCTACACTGCAATATTTTACTCGTGCTGCTTTTTCCCATCTTGTTAATTATTTTGTTGCAGTAATGATATATCTGGATCCCGACCTTTTTGTTGGTGGATGGATTTTCCCAACAAAATCCATTGGCCATTTTTCAAATACCTGCAAAGTTATTTGTGATCTCAAGGGAATCTCATCCCTTCTGTTAGGTTTACCAACCCTCTGATAAACATCACATCTTTGGAAATATTCCTTAGCATCTCTGTGAATTGTTGGCCACCATAGTCATGTGCACAATACCTTATGCCTGGTATATTTTCCTACATAATATCCTCCAACTATTCCCTCATGAGCTTCTGCCAAAATTATAATCCTTTCATGTTCTAGTACACATCTTCTCAAAATGTTGTCTGCGCCCAATTTGTATAAGTTTCTTGCAATCAATTGATAGCCTACATCTCTGATTACCATATTTTTATTCCGCACGGTGTTAAATTCTTCTGGCGCAGTCCCTATACTCAATTATTCAATAATTTCAGGAAAATATTTGTCAGCTACTTGGACTGAAAATAACTATGCATCAGGGAACTTGTATTCCAATTTGGTACGTTCTTCTCCATTGGTTACCCTTGATAGGTGATCAGGTCCTTCATTCAGCTTCCCTGGTTTGACTATCACTTCAAAATCAAATTCTTGAAATAGCAGTAGCCATCTACAAATCCTCCCCCCCCAACACTGGCTTGTTGACTACGTATTTGAGGGATGAAATATCTGTGAACATCTTAAAGTGTTTTCCGAGTAAGTAATGTCTGAACTTCTGAAGTGCATAGACCATATCTAGGCCTTCTCTTTCTGTAGTATTGTAGTTATTCTCTGATTCTGGCATTTTTCTTCTTGCAAATGCTATAGGATGGTCCAAATCTCTTGCTCCTAGCTATGCCAAAATTTCTCCAAGCGCTATGGTTGATGCATCTACAAGCACATGAAAAGTATTTTCCCAATCTGGGAATACTAGAATAGGTGTTGTGACCATCTTTTCTTTTAGGGTGTCCAAACGTCGTTGACAGTCCTCATTCCACTGCATTTTTTCCATTGGTGTAGTGATCTGCGCATACGCCTTGATGAATTTCTTGTAATATACTATATGTCCCAGTGTTTCTCTCAACTAGCACACTAATTTTGGTGGTGTTAAATTGACAATAACTGCAATCTTGGCAGGATCTACTAGAAAGCCTTGTTTACACACTATATGTCCCAAGAATATTCCAAATGGTGTCCCAAAAATGTAGTTATTGATATTCAATGATATCTGACACTGCCTGCATCTTTCCAACATTAGTCTTAATACTTCTACATGGTCCTTTAACAGACTATACACAGTCCAATCATCCAGATACACTTCTAAAAACTGATGTATGAATTCCATAAAAGCATATATGACTACTCTTGAAAATATGGTTGGTGCATTCTTTATCCCAAAAGGAATGATTGTCTACAGGAAAGATCCCCATTCTATAAAAAAAATATTTGTATACCTGTCTTCTAGGGCTATCTTGATCTGATGGTAACCTTCAAACCCATCTGTAAATTAGTATGTTTCCTAGCCTCCCACATTCTCTAGGACCTCATCTGTGAAAGGGGTAGGGAAAGGGTCATGTAGGAAAGCATCATTTAGTTTCCTTAGATATACACAAATCCTTATCCCCCCTTGTTTCTTCTCTTGTAGTACCATAGGGATTAACCATTCAAATTCTTCCACTGGTTCTATGATACCATCTTCGAACATTCTGTCAATTTATTCTTTCAGTTTTTGCTTATATATTGGATTTATCTTACATGATCTTTGTCCTACAGATCTAGAATCAGGTTTGAGAGGTATATTCATCTCTCCTAGCTCTCCATATGTTCCTTTTATTTGTGTAAATATTTTTGGGAACAAGCCATTTTACTCGCACAATAACTCTATTATACTTTCTATTGTTTGTTCATCCTAGTAGTCTCCAATGTTAGACATTTTGGGATTCTCAGTTTTCCCAATGTTGACTTTCTTCACCTTGATTGGCACAACAAATACTTCTGACTCCAGGGATGGACCTTCCACTTCTCTTTCACCTTGAACTTATATAATATGAATGTTGGGCAGGTAATCTTCATCTGGTGCTTCTTTCTGCAGATGATAACATGAAAATAGTTCTTTCATTGTTTGTCTATTTTGTTGTTGGTATTATTTCATGAGTTAAACCTATGGGTCATCAATAAATAACACCCATTTTATCGATTTGAGTGTTGAATCCATGTTGGGGTTCTCATGTTCAAATGAGAAAGTTACTATAAATTTATGTTGTAATGTTGTCCATTCTGCAGTGCCTCTGCACAGTTCATGGTCTATATACTAGATTTCTGGAATTCCTTCCAATGCGTGGATGAAGTGATGAGGCCATTCTTATGGTGGTGTAATCCTCCATAGTGTTATTCATTTCTCCAAATGTTCTTCTAGTATCCCATGTCGATCATATCTCTACATCTTATTGCTCCCCTGCTCTGCACCAAATCTAATGCACAGTAGTCGCTTACATTGTTACCAGTCCTTAACCATTTCTTTGTGCGCACCCCACCATCTTGTAGGTGTTTCCTTGAGTGAAATGTCCAGGGATAAGAGCCTCCTACCAACACTTCATCCTCATATATTTTTAGGAATTCCTCTAAGTCATTCACCCCATGAAAACTAGGAGGTTCTCTTATCTATGTACCCACCCATCTTATTGCGCTATCTATTCTTGTAGACACTTCATGTAATATTTGTTGAAAATTATCCAAACATGTATCTTACTTGGAAGCAAATGATGTGATTATCATATAGATAACCACCCCATATGTAGTTGGGTTGACATAATCCTCTTCACACATGGTGGTTCTATATAACTGGTTGATTTCCTCTAGAGATACTCAAGTGGGCTCTACAAACCTTTCTTCTTTTGATGGATCTAGTGGTGCAATGACTCTGTACTCTCTTGATTCAAATTTCATCTTCCTTGTATTCAAGTATATTATTTCCTGGTTATCAAATTCCCAATCTAGTCCAATCAATGTTGGATAAGGTGTTGTAGCATCCACTATTTCTATTACTTCAAATTCTTCCTTAGCACACACTCCATCAATATCTACTATCACATCATTAATCCTTCCAATTGGTAGAACTATGTGTTGGTTTTCTAGTTTCATCTGGACATGTGAGTATACTAATTTGTGATCTCCCATACATTTCCATGTCTTCTTGGGTAAAACTTTAAATTTAGAGCGTAAGTCCAGTATAATGTCCCCGATATAGAAATCCCTGATGTTAGCATTCAATATGAATTCCCTGCTTGTCCTCCTTCTTGTATGGAGGTGATTGACCATTTTATGCTCTAACTCCCCCTCTACCACTATGTTACATCTTTCTAACATATTTTTAAAAACTTGAAGAAATGATGGATCATTCAATAGTTTAACACAGGATTGCAGAAAGGTCCTTATGGTACTTACTTGGTATATAGGTGGTACTTCACTGGTGTGGTCCATTGAGGAGTGAATTTCATACATTGGTGCATTCTAAGTATGTTGTGCATCTCATGTAGATGCAGCATATTGTTTGGGGAACTCCTGCCTAACCTCCTTGAATATCTCATTTTCTTTCTGTGCATCAAACTACTTATGTGTCTCAGTAATTTTCTTCACCAATAGGTGTTGTGTTGGATCTTGTCTTGCTATGTCAACTACTGTTTTAGCTCCTTTGCATGTGAATATGTTGATATTTCTTCCATCCTCCCTGGCCTATGTAGAGATCCATTTTACATTCTAATTGATTTATTTCTCTTTTCTTTAATTTAACCCAATAATGTTGGGTAGTCCTTTATATCATGGTATGTTTCACGACAATACATGCATGTCGCAGGTGGAAGTGGACATTATCTTGCATATTGTCTTGGCTGTTGGAAGTTATGGCATACTAATGGACATATGCCTCTTCCAAATCCTCCTCTACCTCATCCTCCACCTATGTATCCACCTCGATATCCTCATGGTGCATTGTACTGAGGTACCTGATTATACTACATGAGGTTGTATTGTAGATGCGCATTGTGATACTAAGGTTTCACGTTGTTATATTGTTGTTGCACATTATTATATGGAGCTAGTACCTAGTTGGAATGTGGTGTAGTTTTCCCTGTCATCATTTCTTCATGTACCCTATAGGTGTCTAAATTTATTTCCCTCATGAGGTCCATTGTCCTACAATCTTTATCATCATGACCCACTGATTTGAAAAAAATGAAATATGAATTCTTGGGTACTATCTAGTACTTATGCATCATTGGACAATGATATGGATCATGGATATGTGTTTTACATATTTCACACCATAGTCCTCCAGTTGGAAAAGGATTTGGTAGCTCTGGTTACATGTACTTTGTGAAAGTGGGGCGCTCATTTCTATGGTGTCCTTCTATCTTGTATGTGGTACACAAAATATATTCTCTTTTATATTTACCCTTATTTTGGTTCAGTTGAAATGTGAGGTTCTTCAGATCCTCCTTCAGTTCCTCTATTGCTGGGTCTGTCTTCTGGTATTGGTTCTCTTCTAGTTGTAAGGATTCTTGTAGAGCCTCTTCCCTAGTTTGAAACTTTTGTTGACTCAAAGGGTGTTTTAGATGTGGTAGCAGTGAATTCACAAATATATGTCTGTGATGCATGTGAGTCATGACATACTTCAATTTACCCTTCAACCATTTGAACCTATGATCAATCTCCCAAATAGACTCGCTTGGTTTCTGCTTGATTTCAATCATCTCATTCATGTATTGATCTTCTAATATAGGCTTGTAAAATTCATTTATCAACAAATTATTGACATCTGCAATAATCTGTGTTGTTCCCAGTGGACTATTTATAGCTAGACTCATGCATTATTCCAATGCGTAGTCTTTTAGCATGATATCTAGATGTCCAAGTTTTGTATCCTCATCTATGATCTTATTTGCTTACCAGATAGTATCACATCTGAACAAGTGATTTTCAGGATCCTTTGATTCCTATCACTTGAAATATGGTAACTGAATTATGTGATCATGTATTGACATCTTGAACAATGATGAAATACTATCTCCGCACGTTGTAGATACTTGAATACTACTTCTTGAACTAGATCCTCCATTTGTTGCTCCTTATTTAGATGTGCTTCCTATTATATTTCCTCCACTAAAGTTCAGTTTTCTAAATGGTGGTGTTCTTATTGGTGTATTAGTCACACATGGGGTTATGGGTTCCACACTAACACTAACATGGATGGTATTTCTTCCTTTGGTTCCTTCTCTTGGACCACATATCTTCCTTTCATATGTTGCACACATGATTTCCTCAATCTTCTCCACATCCTGGAGATGCTCTACCTATTCTTCATCACTTCCCAAGACCTCTCTATATGTTATGGCTCTCTTCTTATTATTCATTTTATATTGGTAGGGTACTCCACTGCTCATTTTTCGAGTTGTTGCCATGATCTTCCTGATATGATCTTCCTCCATCATGATTGGGTGCATGGACTCCTCCTTCTTTCCCTTATCTATTTCTCCCTCCATCCTTCCATCTCGGGTTAGTGCTTCCCCCCTCTCCCCATGCATGCAGGGAAGTTTATTTTTTTTTATGCCATTTTCATTGCACCTTTGTTATACAGTAATATCTTGATTGAAGTGTACAACAATCTGATGTACCTACCTCTAGATCCTTTTAGAAACTCCTTCTCTACTCCGATGTAAGACTTCGTGGTATCTACTACAAATTTTATGATAAAACCTACAACAATATTGTGAATTTGTTGTTGACTTGTTGTAACTGTGTGATCTCCACATGATTCCACTCGATCTATATGATTCAATTTATAGGGTGGTTGTATTTCATCCTCAATAGCCACTCTTGCAACACATGAAAGAAATCACAAAAAAATACCTCATGCAGGTCGCTAAAGACGTACTTGTCCAGATATTTGTGTGGTGTTATCTTAGCATTTATGTTATCCTTCTATGTAAACTCAAGCTCCTTTGTTTTTAACCAACTTTTGATCTCCGCCTTCGTTAGATTCCACGGTCTAAACAATCCCTTCTATACTTTCATTTTTTGCATGATTCTCTTATGAATCCCACTCACTCAATCCCATGTAGCTCCATCTGGTAATCGAACCATTTGTTGGTTATTACTTTCTCTATCTACTTCTTAGCTAACCCAGGCTCAGATCTGAATAGGTTTCCAACAAAAACCTCTAAAACTATCGGCACTCCTGGTAAACCAGAAGGAAACAAAGTACATAAAATGTATTGCGCAGTCTCACCCAAGATAGTTCTATGGGTGACTACAATGCTCATATGCTTGAAGTCTAGGAAAGAGTGGGGATATGGGATTTCAATTCATATTCTTATGCCTTGATCTTGTTGTTCTCTCTATCATACTTAAGATTCATTCATTTGTTAATTTTATGCATACAATCTAACTGATCTACCAGATAACAGATATAAGAGAACTATTGATTCATCCATTCATCATCTAACTGCTGACAAAAGGTAAATATGAAATAAACACCACACATAACATAGGTTTTACCATGGTTCACCCCCTCGTGGGATACATCCATAAAGATATGGCTTCTTAGGGTCTTTTACTTAGAGTTTTGCAAGATATTTAGATTTTTGCACTACTATTCTGACAATACAATCACAAAACAGGTTCCACAACCTCTGTGAGGTGGACTACATTGCACCAGGCTCTTCAGCCTGCAATCTAACCCTCAATATCTAAGTACTTGACTCCCCTACAACTAAAAAACTTACAAAAAGGTATTGTATCTTACAATCGTTCTCCTAGACAAGAAAAACAATATTCTCTAACATACCGGAACAACTAGCCACCCCCTACCTAGACCTCCTAGGTATTTATTTGTACTAAATTTCAATTTATCAGTCATTACAATCTCTTGCAAAACCCCTAACCCTAGCATGGTTAGATTTTCCTGCATGCACACCTTGCATTCTTTCCTCCTTTTCATGCGGATTTTCCCCGCATGTGTTGTTTTTCCGTTCAGCTGTCTTTTCCTAATTTAAGATTTACTTTCCAAAATTGGACTCTTCCACAAAATCAACATGCTCCCAACACCATTGAAGGGATATATTGTCATGTGGAGGAAAGAAAATAGACTCTTCTTCTCTTTCTTTCCTTATGGGTACCTAGTGAAACACACCTAGGTTATTCGACCAACTTCCTTGGAATTAGCTTCAACCAAGTGGTTGCTTATCACTTTTCCCCAAGTTGATTGGTTGTCTTCGAGACCATCCATCAAGGAGTTATCCTAGAAAATCTAGGTAGGAACCCATATATTGTTTAAATTTCTATTATTTGGGGTGATAGTCTTCGGACTCCAAACCCAATCAACTTGAAATCCTTCTAGGGCCAATCTTCAACTCGCAGAGTCACAATCACTCAAACTGAGAGACATCTAAAGGTCAAGAGAGGTAAAAAAATTCTTTGATTTTATTCAACCAATTAAAGTCAAAAATTTAAATCATCTTTTATTATAAAAAATAAAAAAAATGATTCTCTAGATTAGTTCTTGTTTTTTTGTATCTTATAAGCTAGTATATCTTGGGTTTTTTTCTATTTGGGAATTTTCCTACCCCAATATAAATTTACCCTTAAGTTTTGTTCTTTATGAATATATTTCACATGGGTTTTCTTCAAGAATAGTGTGCAGATATGTGTTATTGCACCAAAGAGTATCTTCATATATACATCCATTTGTGCATGAGAAGAGTCACATATTGTAAGTATTTACCTTCCAAACCCTTCCATAAAATTTATAGATATGATTAATAATTTTTATCCTTATTTTCTAGTTAATATAGAAGAATGCTACAACCTATCAAACATTTCTCTGGGTTGTAGAAAATTTGGGTTTTCAATCTAGGAGGAATTGAATCCCAAATCTGCAGAAATAATTTCGAGCCAGCTGGAAACTAGTTTTGTTGCAGATTTGAAGGCTCTAGGGAATAATATGTACTCATAATTTTTTGTCTTATCCTTTCTTCCCATAAATCTATTGATCTAGTGTGATTACACACTTGTGAGAGGCCTCAAAAGGATATTTTCTTGTTAGTTTTCTACATTTTTATTTGTTTTTGCAAGTCTGATATGACAAGGTAGAAATGAAATATCTCAGTTCCAGCCACTTCATCTAAGGTACACATAGTACAATCATACATGAAGTGGTAAGTATATTCACCACCTTTTCTTATGAATTATTTATCCAATATTTTGATGGATTGGGGTAAGTTATCTTGTTGTTTTGATACTTTATTTTCTACATGATTAATTAGTTCATAAATTCAATTAAGCAATTAACTCCTACATTCACCTAATTTTTTTTCTTTATGTATTGGTCTCAAGATCCTTTGAGGTGAAGTGATATTTTGTGGGAAGCTTCCCAGAGCCTCTTAGTGTAGTATTTTGGCTCGAACAAGGAAGGATAGGTATTTCAATGACATTAAGCACCTATCCTCTATGTTGTTTTCCTACAAGTTTGAATACCTTGTCGGGCTGGTAGTTTGGTCGGTAACATTTTTTGGCACCATTACCGAGGAACATAGTTTTTAAAACACGAGTCCTCAATGACAAATATTGAATAAGATTTATTGTTTTGTACTTTCATGAGTTTTATTTAGTATTACATTGTTCCCTAACTTGCATGAGCTCATTTGATGATTCCACTTAAAGAAAAACTGAAAGAACCACAACATCAAGGAAGTTTCCCAGCTTTGGTGACTCCATTGTCCGATATCTGGTAATAATTCATTTTATATCTTTTGGTGAGTTTATTATTATTTTCACTAAGTTGTCAGTGCTCACCTGGCGACTCCACATGAACCACATCATATGCTAAGGTTTAACAAAAGAACAACTACTCAATAATTGGTGACTCCATGTCTTTGGCAAGATTATGATTGGTAAGAACGCTTTGAGATTAACAAATCATCTAATTTTATGTTTGAAATATGGACCGTTATGAAGAGGAATCATTATAATTTTCATATCTATTTGTTCCTTTCTATTTACCATGAATTTTGAAACCTCCACATCTTCATGTAAATATCATGGATGTTTGTGTCCCCAAGTTCGATGGAAATCTATTGTCAACTACTAACTTCTTAGAGTTTTTTATGAATTATGTAACTAATGATAACCTTGTATTTGAAGACAACTTGATGCTAGCATTTTCATTTTCAATGCAAGCGCATATTGCAAAGAAGTGGTATTGCAGGCTTCAAACGAAGGAAATAAAATATTTTCCTCAATTGGTGAAGATAATTAAAAGGGATTGGATCACGTTTTATGAAGAGGTTGAAAATGTAAAAGTCCTCAATGATTTACAAGGAATAATGCTAGAAAAGACTAATGACTTGGTTATGGAATTTAGTGAGCATACTTCTAATGTGATCCTTCTAGATATAAAAGAGAAAATGGATGCACTTAGATTTTTGGTGGAATATGCCCAAGGATAGTATGTTGAGCCTCGTATTAAGAGACTTGAATATGATCTCCATGAAGAGGCTCATCTTCATCCTCCCTCCCATGAGCTGCCATCACATGATCACTCAAGTTCAGAAAAGGATGATAAATGGGAGGTATATTTGAAAATCCTTGAAGAAATGGATGAGGCAAGCGGTAATCAAGATCTTGTTGAAGAAGAGCATAAAGAGACCGTTTTTCTCCAAAATCAAGAGATCGTTGGGTAAAGCATGACAAAATCACATCTAAAATCTTGTTAGGACAAGGAATGGAAACTTTACCATGAAATTCTCAAGGAAATCAGTGATCATGAATATATTACAATAGATCGTGTTGTGTCATCTCAAAAGGAAAGAAATAGTCATGAGTGTTATCTTATAGGGAGTGAAAATATTGTGGTTGATATGAAAAAAGTCCCTACCAACCACAAAGATATAAATGATGGAAACACCATAGCAGTGAGCACTCATGATGAGTCTTATCTTCTTCCCATTGAAAATCAAGATACAATTGAAGATCATAGGGATGACAAAAGAATTGATTACAATAATATTAAGGATCCCACCCTCCCACCTCTAGATGAAAGTACATATTTGATAGCCTACATTCCTTTTCAATCATTGTATTTTCATGATACATCCTGTAGTGATTCTAAAGGGGAAGGCTTGGTGTGTAGTTCTTCAAAAAAATGGGAAACATTATGGAACAAAGACCAAGAGAATTGATGCATTTATCTAGGTTGATAGATTCAAATGGGATATACGTTATTATTATTTTGACGATGATTCCATTTATTATATAGAGAATGATGAGCTGAGATTGCATTTTTTTGGCCATATGAGAAACCAGGTTTGGCGACATTACATGAACATGTATCTTTACTAGTGGTGTTGGGCCCAAGATATGATCACTTTTATGACGATTATTATACACTTTTGTCATATGTACATATGTGTTTTTCATATTTTAAAGGAGCTTTTTGAAAAATTTCATGATAAAATGGTATGATTAGAACAAAGTACGTATAATTCATGTTTAATGATTGTATCAAGTATAGTTCATCATGTTTTATGATTTCCAAGAGCTAATTCACATTTTTCTGGTGTTACAGGGAAAAAATGCACTATGTTTCTAGTTCCAGCACTTGATCCGGCGCTCATTCCGGCACTCGTTCTGGCACTCAATCTGGCACTCCGTCCAACACCTCTTCCTGCACAAAAACAAAGGGTGATTTGGCAGTTATGGTATTGGAGGCCAGTGGGGGTGAATTAGACACATGGGTTTTCTTCATGCTTATCCCTTCTAGCTACTGAACTCTTGACAACTCGATCTTGGGTTGTTATGGTGGGTGATTATTGGCTAGATCTATTTCGGCAGCTAGGGCACCATTAATGAATTTTGCCAATTTTAGAAGTGGTTCGAACCTACTGTGGTCAACCACTTGGTCTGTAAACATTATAAATACCACCGTGGTGGTCAGATAATTGTTAAGCAGTAGAAGAAGTCGTGTGTTAAATCCAAAAACGATTTTGTCTCTGTTTTTGCATTTTTCAATTGTCAGAATTGTACAAAACTGTGTTTCTGCGTTTTAATGGTGAATTCCTTTTGTTGATCTCGTGGTGTGATTTTAGGGAGTTACCACGACTTGCTGGGGGGCCCACTAACAGTCTGGTAACTCTTCCATGTGTTCTTTGTACATTTCATAGCTTAGATATCTCTCTTTTTCATTTCTTGTACATGTATTGCTATCTTTCTTCTGTTATATAATTTGTTGTTGTAGCTTAATGATTTGGTTCTTTTGTAGGTTAGTATAAAGGCGTGTGTTAATATGCATTGATTTGATAGATAAAGATGAATTTGCAAATTCATCTACTAACCCCATGTGCAAGTAGATATTAGATTACGTTTTGTTCATGCTTTTGAAATTTGATTTAAAATAAGAATTAAAACAGAGTAGAACAGAGTTTTAGTTTATGTTTTCTTTAACCAAGGCTTCGGTTGATGGGTAGGGTTAGTTTCAATTTTTATTGCCTATTCAATTGTTAATTAGATTTTGCTTAATTAGTTGTTGATTAATTTATTCATTATTTTACTTTTTCATGCTTTAATTTATGTTTTAAGCATTTTCCTTATTACATTTTGAATTGTTAAGATAGAGCTAGTTTAGTTTATGTTATGTAATTTCTTGCCTAGAATTAGATTGCAATTGTAGTTCTTAGCTAACGAATGAGTTTAAGTATGAATTTTTCTTATGTAGAATAGAAGTATAACGATGATCTCGTTATGTTGTTGATGGTTAATAAATGAACATGCAGTGTATTTAATGTTGTTTTTGTCTTCACACAACCACCAACATTATATTTGAATTGTCGTAGGTTAAAGATAGTTTCTTGCTTTCATAGCTTAGAAAATAGTTTTATTGTTGTTGTAGGATAGATAGACTTTGCTTTGATAGATTAGATAGTAGTTTGCTTATCATAGATTAATAATTAGTTGTTAATCTTTCTTTCTTTCAATATAATAGATTCCCTTTCATGCATTGCATTGAGAATTTAGATTTCCTTTAATGCATTAGAAATGGTTTTGCATTAGTCATTTAGTTCACTTGCCTCTTAGGCTAGATAGTTGTTCAATGAGAAGTTTTACTTGCAATAGTTAGTTGCCTTTTCTTACTTGTCTTTTTCTTTAGTAGGTTAGTTAGGTGCCTTTGCTTACTTGTATTTTTCTTTAGTAGATTAGTTAGGTGTCTTTTCTTATTTGTCTATTTGCTTTAATAGGTTAGATAGGTGCTTTTGCTTACTTGCTTATTTATTTTCTTTCATAGGGTAGTTGCTCATTGAATGTAGGTTGGCAAGTTAAAGAAGTTTGCTTTTGTCATTTGCTTATTACGCTTAGTAGTTTTCTTTTGCTTATTGTTGAACTAGTTTGTTGTACATAGGGTTTTGTTTGCTTTCCTAGGAACTATCCATCGATCCTTGGCCCAAAAGTACTTAGGTTACCTAGTTTCATTTTGCTTAGTCAGGTTTTCTCATTAGATAGATTTGCTTGAGTAGATTAGCCTTAGATAGCTGCCTTCCTTAGTTAGATTATACTCCTAGCAGCCTTTCACCTTTGGCATATAATTTGCTACAACTCTAAGTTTACTTACCACGAGTTGACAATTTAATTAAGGGTTTTTACTATTTTTTTAGTACATATAGAACACCCATCATTTTTGGCATCATTACCAAGGAGTTGTCTCAAGGTAAGAAGTAGTTAGGAAATAGATCATCCTTAGACCTTAGCATTAGCTTGGTGGTGGGGGAACTTTAAGACGAGAGGTAAGAACCTGTGCATCTTCTATAGTAGGTTCCCCCAAACCCAATGGTAGTTTTAATATTTGCTTTTGTTTTCCTTCATGAATACACCTAGAAACCAAATGGTAACTTTTTCTTTTGTTTCTGCTTTCTTTCATGAATAGGCCTAGAGACCCACAACGTAGATACATTAAATCTAAATTAGACCTTTCAGACAAGGTTCCTCCTGATCTCTTTGGGGGAAGTAACATTCCACTCATAAGCTCCGTAGACCAATAATGAAAAAAAAGATCTAGATCAACCCAAAGAGATAAAGCAGTCTTTAAAAGAGACTAAAACAGGGAGCACTATAAAACAAAAAATTGAAGAACCAGTGGTATTGGGATAGGAGGCAATACCACTCGAGCCTTCAATAGAACCAAACAATACAACCTTTTCTTTTACACCACCATCAGGAGATCCTAAATATTTGGAAATCATCTTTGTGTGAACCAAGTTTTATCAAATGGAAAGATGAACTCAGAAGAAACCATTAGCTTGAGGGAACCTTCTCAAATCCTAGCAGCAACCAGGATTTCTTCTTTTCAAGAAGAACATATTTTGGCAGCAGCCAAGAACTTGTCTACCTCTTTGGAAATAGTAGAAGAGTCAAGGTCCTATGAGCTACAAAATGATTTTCCTTTCCAAAATGAAAAGGAAGCTGAAAAATGATGGACTACATCCAATGGAGAGCAATCATTAAGACCTAAGATTGAGGAGTTCTGATGCAGGAGAATCACTAGCAGCAAGCGAGCATGGAGGTGGAAGACAGCAGGGATGAGCACAACGCATTTTTGCACATGTTGAAAATGTTTTAAAATATTTTGAAAGACTAAGAAAGGAATACTAATGAAATAGTTAAGGAAGGCGTACGTGCATTTATGAATAAGTGATTGTAAATAGATATTGAGCAATCTACTGTCATCTGTCGATGTAAAAGGCATTTATACCTAGTTAATGAAAGCAGGTAGATTTAAATTCCAGATTAGACAGTTTTAGGAACAAGAGGGAAAATGACTATAGACACCCTCATCTTTGTATCATTAAATCAATCAGAATTATAGGATTAAGCACATTAGCATAGAGAAGAAGAGAGTTGTAGCAGAAGAGTTGTAGAGAAGAACCCATGTACAGAAGTTCTAAATTAATATATGAAGATTTGATTCAGATTCATGGTGTTATGATGCTTTCTGTGTATACATGCTAATTTATCTACTTATGGGTGTTTTATTCTCTCTGTCATGCATTTGTTGTTATGCTATGTATGTATGATTTCATGTTAAGTGTTTGAAGTCTGAGAGACAAAAGACAATCTGTTTCAATTGTTTCTCTTCCTGAGTGAGAGTTCCTGCAATAAGTGCAGTGAAACATCTGCAAGGAGTGCATTGACGAAGGTTCAGAGTTTGTCTATGAAAGCTCAGGTGGGATACCATTGTTCTCATTTCAATGGAAGTGCAAGACAAGAACAAAAGTTGTGCAAGTTGTGCGCAGGCTGGTCGAGACCTTAGAACTTGTCAACTAAGGTTGAGAGATTGAAGGACTGTTGGTGCAGGGAAAATGCACAGAGTTGGGAGTTCAAGTACGCTGAAGTATTTGAAGGATTGTCGCAAGGAGTGCGTGCAGGAGTTTCCTTGAAGACCTGAGCTTGCAAAGAAAGCTGATAAGGGTTAGGGCCTTGAATCATTCAAGAGAAAGAAAGAAGCTCAAGTCATTGTGCAGAAGTTACACCCCAGAGAAGGATCATAGAGTTGATTTTGAGCTAGAGGATTCTTGGGGAGGAAATTGAACGGTCGGAATTATCCGAGGAGAACTCCCGAAATAGAGAGGACCATAGGATCCAAGAAAGTTGTCGGGGAAGTCAAGCATTGAATAGATCCACCTTCGAAAGGCAGGATTTAACGTGGACCATTGATTTCAATCATTGGACTGTCGAGATCATTTCAACATTTCAGGGGGGTCATAAGTCTGAAGTGTGGATGAAACGTTTGGTTGATCAAACCCCCAAAACGCGAAAAGAGTTTTCGTGTATAAAGGCGAAGAGTGATGAGGTCGAAATTTCAAAACTTCAGAATTCAGGGTTTCAGAAGTACTGAGGATGAGTGATCGGGACACAGGGGGTAGGAAAGCCCGAATCATAAATCATGGCAGGATATTTTTCCAGCATTTGGAGAATCGGCATTTTGGCATTCCCGTTGATA
>JASDQU010681523.1:144009-157706 GCA_032191745.1 Picea mariana
GCTGATATTGGTTGTAGTTGGATGAAGTTAACGCTAAAAAAAATCAAGAACTAGAGCTCAAGTACGTTCTAAAAATTTTATTCTCCTTGCACTGCATTGAGGTGCGAACTCTAGCCTAAAATCTCATAATGAAGTTTTGCTTAATTATTTTAATGGTTATTAGGGTTAATTGTTATTACTAAAGATATTTGGGTATAGGATTAGGTCAAGATCCATAGGATCTATTTCATTTAGAATTAGGGTTAGGATCTTTTTAGAGTTAGAGTTAGGGCCTTTTTCCTTAAGGTTAAATGAAATTTTTATCTCAAATAAGTTTTTTTTTTTTTACTTAGGTTTAGATTTTGAACTGGACGACGATTTGTTTAGGGGTGTCGTTTTAAGAATTTATTGAGGTGTTATTGTCTTAGGGCTATTTAGGTTTGTTTCCTCCATCCACATCAATGCGACGTGCCCTTCAGGATGCACCATGTGCTCCAAGGGTGCCACTCGCTTCTTGTGTTTCTTTTGTGCGACGTGCCCTTCAGGATCCACCACTTGCTCCAAGGTTGTCACTCGCCAACTGGACTGATTGGTAGACATCTATAACCCTTGGAGTCAACACTCCGCCAGGTGAACTTGTGGGAGACTAAGGGCTCTAAGGAATAAGGTCCCTGCCTTATTGTGTGCCCCTTAGAATCATCATGAGCGACTGTCGCAGTCTGCCCTCATGGCATCGTGGATCCTCTCGAACTGGGTAATCATTAACCTACAGTTCGAGCCACGACGGGAGTGCTAGTAGGCGGTGGTAGGGCTGTTGTCCACCCCTCTCCCTCAACCTCTCTGGAATCATGTGTGGCCCCTTTACTCCATATGTGAGTCTGGTCGGCAAGCTATCGTCAGCCTGCATCATCAACAATCGTGTCAGAACATGCCAATATCATATCATCAAATCAAATGAAATATCATAGTAAATAAATCAACCCAAAAGAACACTCCCTGACTCAATCCGGAGTCCAAGGGGGTTCCACCGATGCCTCTGCATCCTCAAGGTCCAAAGCCCTGCACACTCAATACAACTAAGTCAAATAGCACCTGTCTACATCACATAGTAAAACATCATGGCGTCTATCATAATGCATCATAATTAAGTATAAGTGTTTTAACATCAGAGAGTCCAGATCACTTGCGAGCAAGTGTCCTCGAATAATAAGTTTTCTCAGTGTGCCAGAGCGGGATGTTACAACACACTCAGTTGTACAGACTATTCTGTATGACCCATCAACAGAAAGTAAAACCCTCAATATAGCCTTGAAAAGCGTGCCAAAACTGCCTTGATTTTCATTCCCTCTTTCCCTTGTTGTACGAACTGTATGGATCTGTACAATACGGCCTCCAACAACAAAAAAATAACTCAACACTAAAACAAACATGTTTCTTTGGGATTTGTGCCCACTTTCTCTTAGGAAATGTGCCCTCTTTTCTGCCCTAATTTTCCTCTCTCAAGCCTACTCGAAAATTCTCTCTCAATCTCCTCTTGTGTCTTGCACACTACCCAATCCATCCTTTTATAAATCTAAAAATGACATTTTCCCTCTGAAGTCTCTTTTCACCTTCCCCAACCCTAAATCTAAAGGCCAAGATCTAATATTGTCTTTACAAGATCAAGGGCCATGATTCATTCCCTCCAAAATAAATCACTTAAAATATTAAAGTACATTTCACTTTATTACATAAGTGCACTTTATGAAGTAAATTCACTTTAATATTAGAAGGTACACTTTATTAAAAAGTCACTTTAATAAAAGAACCACTTTACAACTTTATAAAAACCCATTACAAAGTTACCTTCCTAGTAGTGTCAAGATAATGTAACATTTGCATACAAGACAAAACATGTGGAGTTCCTCCCAAGCTAAAAATATAACACTCCCTCTTAGCATGGGAAGTACTCATTGCCCTCACTATCATCTAATTCCATCACACCGTGCACAATAGGAGCTCCCTCTAAACTTGGAGCCATCCTCAACACTTGCACATAACTTCAACTAGAAGATCTTCTCCTGACAGTTATCTGGAACGCTGGGCTCCTTGGAGAATCCACTCCACCTTGAGCATTGGTTCGACCACACCAGTTAAGCTTCCTGTTGGTGCTCACAAGATACTCACTCTCTTCTCTCAGAATGAGAGATTTAAGCCTTGGTACCACTGCAGTCTCAGGAGCCTCCTCATGCTCCTCATATGAAACTGAATCATACCCTGAAGGTTGTCCTCGCAACATATACAACCTGTCCACCCGATCATCGATCACTTGCAGTTCCACAAGGTCCACTCCCTCCCTATAGATAAATACATGTTCCCTCTTGAACAATGTACAATATCATACATCCTCCAAGGTTGAGACTAAGAGAAAGTTAACCCTCAACCCTGGAATAAAGAGAACTCTATCAAACTCTAGGAATCCTCCATACTCGATTTGAAATCTAACCTTTCCAACTCCATGTACATCCCGCACCATAACACTTTCATTTACCACCTGTCTCTGTGATAATTAGGAATATTCACCAGATTCCCATCAAGTGGCAAAAGGCTCCACTATCCATAATCCATCTAATATCACCCCCAAATCCTTCGCTATCGACACTCGAAACTAGGGTAACCAAAGAAAATTCACTGTCAAAATTGGAAGCAAAGTCCTCCATGGCTATTGTAGTAGCTATCTTAGTCTTGTTCCTTCTTCCTTTTCTTCCTCTCAGTACAATGAGAATCAAGGTGCCCCAACTGGTTACAACAGTAAAATCTGACTTTACTCAAGTCCCTCCCAAAAATTCCTTTCTTCTTGCTCTTTGTATAAAGAGAAACATTCTCATCAGCTCCATCTATCTTATGTCCACTGCTCTTAGATCCTTCTTAGATGTCCTCATGAGTGAAATCATACCATAGTTTACTCCAATCTAGAAGATTCTCACAACTCACCACACACTTCACAAAGACTTCCCATTCTTTGGTGAAGCCTTTCAAGGCTATCCTCTCCAACTCTGAATCCGATATGACCTCTCCAACAATAGCCATCTCATATTTCACTTGAGCTACTTGGGTAAGATAAGAAGAAAAAATCTCCTTCTTACCCATCTTTGTATCATGCAACTTAGCCTTCAAGGCCATCTTCCGGTTTTCATTCTCCACCTCAAATAAGTTCTTAAGTGCATCCCACATCTCTTGGGTTGTCTTCTTCTTAGCCAAGTGTGGGATAAGGTGTTCCTTCACCCCATCTAGAATAATCCTCTAATATTTGGCCTCCTTGACCTCATGCAAATCAAAATCAACATGATCTGTTATGGGAACCACAACAACAAAACTAACAGAGTTTCAAATCTTTTTCTCCTTGAGAACAGTTGACATTTGGACCTTCCACTGCAAATAGTTGGAAAATCCATTCAATAGATACTCAAATCTAATGCATGAAACCATATTTCCTATCACATCTCAAGGAAAACAATCACAAATTTTTCCCCTTCAAACTTGCCCAAAAATCTCACTGTTCATTGTCACTCAAAAACCAAGCTCTGATACCATGTAGAAATTTAGTGACAAAAATCAGCAAGTTAATATTTTTTCACGCACTTAGAAACCTATATATAATTGTCTTGGATGAACTCTAAAATGTCTAAAACCCACATTAAGAAATTTCCATAAGAATAAATAAACATTGCTAAGTAATTATGCAGCGGAAATAAACACAATGAACAACATTCAATCACCCATGAATAACTCATAAATTTAGGAAAAAGCGAGGGAAAACCCCAAGGTGGGGAAACCCAATGAGAGAGAGAGAGATCTTACTATTCATCTTCAGGAAAATACATAGAAACAACAAAATCACAATTTCCAGCAAGAGAAATCCACTTACAACACACTAAAAACAGTCCCAAAAATTATGCCTCGTAACCTGTGCCAAGTTCGTACTATTGTACGACCCTCCCAGAAAACTATACCTCGAAATCCATGCACATAGTCAGTTGTACAGATTGTTCTGTATGACTGAGCAACAGTAAGTAAAACCCTAAATACAACCTCGAAAACTATGCCAAATTTTCCTCGATTTTTGTGCCCTCTTTTCCTTGATGTACGGACTATATGGATCCATATTGTATGACCTCCAACAGTAGAAAAATAACTCACACTAAAATAGATATGTTCCCTTGGGATTTGTGCCCACATTCTCTTGGGAAATGTTCCCTCTTTGTTGTCCTAATTTTCCTCTCTCGAGCCTACTCGAAAATTCTCTCTCAATCTCCTTCTCTTGTGTCTTGCACACTAACCAATGCATTATTTTATAAAACCGAAAATGACATTTTCCCTCCAAAGTGTTTCTTCACCTTCTCCAGCCCTAAATATAAAGGCCAAGATCTAATCTTTCCTTTACAAGATCAAGGGCCATGATTCATTCCCTCCAAAATAAATCACTTAAAATATTAAAGTACATTTCATTTTATTACATAAGTTCACTTTATGAAATAAAGTCACTTTAAAATAGAAGGTACACTTTAATAAAAGAACCACTTTACTTTATAAAAACCCATTACAAATTTAAGTACCTACTAGTGTTAACATAACGTAACATCCACATACAAGACAAAACATGCGGAGTACCTCCCAAGCTAAAAAACTAACAGTGTATAGTAACAAATCATTTCAGATTCGTTCACGATAAATATTAATTATGCAGTCACCAAAAGGTCCCGAATAGTGTGGGATTATGTAGTTATGATAGTTGTCTACATAATCTTATAATTTCATTTATCTATCTTCTACAAAATTTTATTTTCTTTATTAGTACATAATCTTATAATTTCATAGTTTCATTTATTTAGTTTTTTATCATTTATCTATCTTCTACAAAATTTTATTTTCTTTATTAGTCACTCTTAAAGGATTATAGCATTTCATTCATCCTTGACCATTCATTAGTTTTTCTTGACTATAAATACTTTTATTGTTATCCAATGTTATACATATTCTTAACAAAATTATTATTTTTTCACAATATTTAAATCACTTTTAACGCACATCTGATTTTCCCATGATGTCTTTTGGCCGAGCTCTAACCAAATGAGGTTTTTCAATCTTGTTATACCTAAGTTTTTAGTTTTAATTATAGAACATGCACACAATGCAATTTTTTTTCAAACATAGATAACCTAAGTTTGGAGTTTTAATATTAGGTAACTATAGAATGTATTCATTGAGGTCATTAAATTAATGTGAGTGAAATAAATACACGTGAAGTGAAATTATTATTTCATAATATTTTTTTAACAATCTTGTAAGGAAATTTGTAAGAGAATTTACAATTATCACCATTCTTCTACTCAATTCTTCTACCCAATGTTTCTCATATATGATTATTCTCTCCCAACCTCCTTTTCCCATCTCCAAGTTTCTTATATCCTAATATATTTTAGCATTTTTCTCCTATGTATGTGCAGAAAAAATCAATAATTACAAATTCTACACAAAATAGACTAAGTCATGATGAATATTAATAAAATATATTGCAATCAAATTTAAATGAATATTGTATAAAACCAAAATAATGGAGTCAAATACCATCATACTTTAGAATATGATGAAATAATTGTATGGCCGTTATTGATATGGTTATGATTAAAGTTACATTATTAAATTTATTGAGTAATTATCCAATTGTGTCAAAGAGTTATAAAATTAATAACACTCTAATAAGTGGATGATTTACTTGATGTTATATTTCTATTTAAGGACATAACCTCTTCACTATTTATTTTAATAATTGGTTGACTCTTTATTTAAGAGAAATTGGTTTCCTTATATTATAACAAAAGGATGTCATTATTTGTTAGTTTTAGTATAATTTTTATTGCTATTATGAATATATTTTATGTAAATTTGATAAATAATCCTAGACAACTTCACCTACCACACTAGTTTTAGGAACATGGACTAATGCGATTTTAGTATTGGTATATGCCTCTTCAGGATGCAGATACAATGTATGTCATAATTCAAACTTATGCATGAATTCAAATCTATGCACCAAAAACTATTCGGCATGACATCCTAACTACAGTGACACTTGTTAAAATATTAATACAACTTCTATGTTACATTTGTTTTTACATTTATGTTGAAATGAATTATATATTTCCTTTTCTTTTTTACATTTATGTTGAAATGAATTATATACTTCCTTTTCTTTTTTACATTTTTGTTGAAATCAACTATACATTTCCTCTTTTTTTTCAAGTATAATTTTGGTTTTCACTCTTATAAGTGTAAGAGTAGACACATGGTTATATTGGTTCTCTCAAATCCCAGTGACATCTCAAGTTATACCCCCAAAAATATAATAAGAGGTTGTGGTCCTTTATTCAGGCATTCCACATAATAGCAATCTTGTAATTGAGATCTTAGCCAATACTGTAATTCTTATATATATACGACATATGTAATTTTTCACTTGTATTTTATTTTTTACTTTTTATTACCTGTTAATGTTATGTACACAACATCTCCGCCATACTCTGTTGTAGAGGGCTTGTCGACACAATGGCATAGGAATTAGAGTGTTATTAGAATAGAAGAATTCACAATTGGAGGGGGCTAGAGAAACCAACAATATTTGTGAGACGTAGAAACAAGTACATGTGATACATAAGAAATATAACCTCTATCTTATCTCATTTTAGGAAACCACAATGTAGGAGAAGTTGGATAGTTTGGATGAGATGAAAAAAAAACATTAGGGTAGAACGAAACATTGAATAGTGGGAGGATTTTTAAAAGTGATTGAAGAAAATTTCCCCTTATATTTATGAGGTGTGTATAGATATTGTGAAAACATCCCCCTGACCACCACCAATCCAATCAAATCCACAACATGTGCAACTAGCATTTGCATTCTTCGACCTCAATATTTCATTGAATCAATCATTTCTAGCAACTAAGACTAACAATATCTAGATAGAATATCCATAGGAACATATGTCCTACACATTGAAAACTCTTTTACTCACATCTCATCAATTCTTCAATATCAAGGATTCTTTGAGGTTGGGGGATACATTGTAAAGGAATGGTCGACTAAAATTTAATAGAGTGAGTCAACTAAAAGTATAGTTGACTAAAGTTTTCGGGTTGGTTGACTATCCAAAGGTAGTTATTATAGTTGAAGATACTTTCTTGATTGTAATGTATAAAATTATGCAAATATGAGATGCATGTTGTTGATGATTGACTGACCACATAGTAATAAAGACTACCTGTTGTTGGTACCATAGTTACTCTCTCTCTCTTTCCCCTCCTTCTATGTATGCATTCTTGTATATTACTTTGTTGTATATTATATGGTTGTCTACATGTAAATATAGATAGTTTAATCCCTTAGATTACAACAAATGTGAACATATCTTTATATCCCAAACCTATTGAATACTATCCCAGGGATTAATTCTTAGAGCATATTAAATAATTTTCTTCATCTTTCAATATAACATGAATCTTATATAGAAAACCATATGATTATTCTGTAGAGATTCACTTCCCCCCTACAAACCCAATGATATTACATTTATATATCCTTGATGTTCTAAAGTGGGTGATGCCTAATAAAACACCTAATGTATTGTATGTATTCTTGTATCATGCATTATCTCTATTATCTCCTTAGGAAATATAAGCATATTTTTTCACCCAAACCATGGATCAACCCCAATCCTTACTCCTTCTCCATTTTCTATTTTGTAATCTAATTGATTCTTAATCGAAGAAAAATCTTTTCTAATATCCTTCAAATTATTTAAGCCATTTTTCACCTTCTTACTTGGGTTCCTAACCCAATCCTACAACGATCAAGGCCCAATGTATTTATCTACTATGGCTTGATTCCATAATCCCTTAGATTTTAGAATTCTCTATAAGTTTTTAGCTTCCAAGTATTTCCCAAAGAATCAAGTACTTTTCAAGAACCATCCTCCTCTTCCTTTGGGTTTCACTATATTTGTTCATTTCACTAAACAAGTTCCATCAATTTCCATTTTTCCTAACCAATTAAATCTAAAATAGAATTTCCTTTCTTGTTCAAGAAATCATCTTTTAATGAAAGCTAAGCATTCCAAAATAATAAAATATATTCCAACACAAATTTTTCCATCTTTTAATGAAAGTTAAAGAATTCAAAAATAATAAGATATATTCCAACACTCACTTTTCCAAATTCAATGTTCCACTAGTTTACAACCACTTACTACACCAATGATTTATTATAGCCTCAATTTTCTTTGAAAACTAGGCTCAATTTTTCTTCCCATATCCATTTTGAATTAGGAACATGACCTAACATTTGAATCCCTCTTGAAAGTTTATACTCTTGAAAGAAAAAAAAAATGAATAAACTAATCTTCAACTCAAGGTTCCAACTGATCGAATGAAATTCCATATTTTTGGATGTTTGTTGAGTCCATGCCTTTTACCACACTATATAAATATTTATAAAATCTCATGTAGATTCTTTTGTCATCTTAGCGATCCATTGTTAAATAATAACACATGATATTCAAATAAAAGTTTGGTTAAGGATAATTCCTACCAAACTTCACTTTAAGACAACTCCCACCTTTGATTCCAAAATGATCATGCTACAAATTTAACGATACATGGGACATCCTTATATTAATCCTCAAAAAAGGAGATATTAGACATCCTTATATTAATCCCCTTGAATGGGTGAAGAACATGGATACTAACCTATTTATTAAAATTTCAAAAGAAACATAGTCTATGCATCTCATGATCCACTCTACTATTGATATATTGAAACCCATATGTATATGGCATCAATCTAATGTATGTTCATATGTATATGGCATCAATCTAATGTATATTCATCTCATGCTACCCTATTCTTTTGAGAGATCTAGTTACATGACCACTGCTTGGACATTTTGTTTCTAATAGATAGAAATACTTTTTGAACCATGCCAATAGAATCATGTATGTATCTCTGCTCATAGAATACATATTGTTTCTATGAGATAACTTCTCAAGAAAATAATTATCCTTATTTTGGTAATATTTTCAATTATTTTGTAGATGCAGTTGCATAATGAAGTGATCTATAAATCAAAAAACAATTATGGCTCATTTTTCTTGGGCATACATGATATAAATGTCGAGTTGAAAACCCCTATAATTTTTCCCATTCTTCTCTCCTCACTAATAACCCTTTAAGTAAGTCCTTCTTTGGTAGGTCATAAACCTCAATGAAGAATTCCACTAGCCATCCATATAGCCCAATGGTCTTATCTTTTTCATAGGAGGTTAAGACAAATTTTAACTCCTCCTTTCATATTTCTACCATTAGCATTTGACAATCTTTCTTTGTCATAAGACTCGGAAACTGAGTTGTAACTTCCAAATTTTTACTATATTGGTCCTTGCTAGCTTTGTATAAATGGTTTGGAAATGGGACACCCACAAATCTATAATCTCATTGAATTTACTAATTTGTTCTTAGTTTAGCTACTCCATTTCCCATAATGTGTTAACTCTCCTTTTATCCATGGAAAATTTGTAGAAACAAAACTTAGCATATTCACCCCTCTTCAAGGAATAAGGCTAGGTAAACAATAGGGCGCAAATGTGTTACAACAATATACTCATTAAGAGCTCAATATGTCACTTGTGCGAATAGAACTTGGGTGGAAAGAATAAAAATTATTCTCTCAACCACCCGAGCTACACCAAATTGATTTAATCCCCCCTTAATAACATCTATAGCTAAAAATTCCTAGTCGTTCAACATGTTTCCTATGAACCATATCATTTTTTGATCCACATCTATTGTTTCTTGAATAAGGATCACATATAACTTATGCACCTCTACTATCTTTGCTAAACAAAGAATTTTTGAGGGATCTACCACCCCTCTAGAATTGAGGGATTCAATGATAATTGGGGAACTTTGGTAGACAATTTTCCTACTCTAAGGACCCCTTTAGGAAAAATTTTATGTCCTTGTTTAGTTTCCTTCAAAGGTCTTTATTAGGAATGATAGAGGTAGTTTTTTCCTCCTATAGTTGATGTGTACAAGTCACTTAAAGGGTCCATTCTAAAACCCCCTTCTATACCCTACTCTTCCTTAGTCTTGTCTCCATTTCTTAACCTCAAATGGTATTTTGAGTTGGCCTTAGATGTACCAGAATCATATAGGGCCAATTTTAATGGAAAAATTTCAAGGATTGTAGACACTTACTGTTAGTCCTTAAATGTGTTCATGATTATTTACCTACCAATTGCCCATGTCCTACCTCATCCTAGTATTATTTTTTCTCTCTAATTATTTTCTTTTTGTACCTTGTGGTTTGCTTTATTTCTTTCTTGAACATTTTTATTATGATTTAATGAGTTAAAGTTTGAAATAAGACTATTAGAATGTTTTAGATCATGTTCTATAGCCTATTTCTTGTTTAAAGTTGAAAATTTGAATAAAAGGAAGACGCTACAAGAATATCATTATTCTTGCAGCATCTGAAATCATAATTATTTTAAATGTTTTTAATATCGAAAAATCATGTAAGAAGTTATGAGATCATGCAAGAGATCCAAAAACGACAAAACATTATGATTACATCATATTTCTAATCTAGGTGAAAATCTAATGAGCTCAAGATTATACCTGTTAGCATATGTGTCGAAATTCGGTTTTGAAGTTATGATTTCAATCATGCAAAGTGTCAATTAAGTTTTTGCATGGATTTTAAATCTACATAAAATATCGACTACACTCTTCATTCAAAGAAACTCTCATTTCTTCAAAACCCTATTCAGTTCAAACCCTTGCACAAAGGTTGTGAAACAAAGTAATGGCACCAAAGAAAGGCGGCGAGGTTAGCAAATTGAAACCAAAAAGAGTAATATTGGTACAGGCTTTCCCCGAAATCATGTAGAAATTTAATAATGCAATATGGTTTGAGTTTTTTTGTACATTCCAAGGATACCATGAGAATATTTCTATGTTTTTCACAAAGAATTTTGATGGATTTGAGATAGTGGTGCATAATGTGTCGATTCACATCACATAATATTCAATTGGAGTTGCTTGTAGACAGTCCGTGTATGGAGAAAGGTGGTGGAAAAAATACTATGGATTGCAAAAGGAAATGTAGGTCGCATCAAGGAACTAATTCCCTTGTTTCAAGGCATGAATCTAAGAATTTTGACAAAATCTAAACGAGAAGGATGGCTAAACAAAGAGTAGAGCAGCTAAAAGAAGTCAGGTTGGAAATTGAAGAAGAAGATCATGTAGAACCTGCAAAAAGATCAAATAAACAATTGATAGTGCTAGAAACAACAAATTTTTTGATCTAAACAAAACAAGAACCGATCTATATCTTAGAAATAGATGAGTTCTAGACATGTAGGAAATACAAATTTCAAAGAATGTTGCAGAAGAGGAAACTGTTGGAGGATCATCTTCAAAAGGATAAAGATATTAATTTAGATAAATAAATCCAAATTTATCCATTGATTTAAATAAGTTTTCACCTAAGGAAATCTCTTAAAAGTGTAAAAAAAAGAAGCATGGAAAAATTCAATATAGGCATTACTCTGGTTTTTTCCTTGTTTAGTCTTTATCGTCAAGTGAAATATTTGAAAATATGGAGATGAATTGTTTGGAAAAAAAAGAGGTTTTTGTTGGGAACGGGCCCCTTCAAAAAAAATTCTCTCAGTTTTTACACAACTATCTTGGTTTAGAATATTGGAATGAATCTTTACAGCCCATTTTTTCAGATTTAAACAATAAATGATTTCATGTTTTAGTCACTAACTTTGGGTGTAGTTTCAAAGAATAGGGAGATGAATTTTTCGAAACCAAAAGAGGTTTTTGTTGGGAATGGGAACATTCACAAAAATCTCTCTCATTTTTTACACACCATCACAGTTTTGGAGATACGAAGAGATATTTGGACCTTATTTTTCAGGATTTGCCAGATTTATTTTCCTAAAATAACTCATAGACAACAATTCATGAACCACCTCATCAATTCGACTCGGATATTAGATCTGATATACTCCTTTATTATTTCAAACATAAAACTAAATATGGATGAGGAGGTTTTCAGATCCATTTCTTTTGGATCTTGATAATTATGTACTCTTTCTATATAAACTTTGTAGAAGGAGAAGTTAAGGGGGTTGATTTGGTTGGGAACCATTGGCCATTTTTGAGCATATATTGTAAGACAAAGAACTATTTCATTTTGATACTAAATGGAAAAGGCTATCTGATGGTTAGATTTCTTTTCTTCTCCATATTTCTATCTTTTTCTTACTTGAATGCATGTTAATATGTTGCAAATCATATGATGTGCCTTGGTTGTGAGTAAGTGAGTGAATACTTTATTGTTTGCTTGTTCATAATCAATTTTGTTTTCAAGTACTTTCCTATTGCTTCTTAAATGATATTTATGATCAAGAGTTTCATATGTAAGTAGAAAAATTAAAAACTTACATACTTCTTTATATTTCATATTACTTTTACCATATGATTATTGGATTGACTACCATTTACTAAGTATGTGAGATGTGATTTGTTCTTACCTATTTGAGATTGATACTTTGCATTGTCTTTTGTAACATCCCGCTCTCGCGCATTGAGCGAACTTATTTTTTGAGGACACTTCCTCGCAAGTGATCTAGATTATTATGCTATTAAAACATTTGATTTTGATTATGAGGCGTTATGGGTTGATGACATGTTGTTTTACTGCATTGACATAGACATGTGATATTGACTCATTTTTATTGAGTGTGCAGGATTTTGGACCTCAAGGATGCAAAGGCATCAATGGAACCCCTTGGACTCCGGATCGAGTCATGGAGTGTACCATTGGGGCTTGATTGTTTTACTGTTATATTAGTGCATCTAATTAGATGATATGATGTGGATATATTCTGACATGATTCGTTGATGATGTAGGCTAATGATAGCTTACCGACCAGACTCACATGTGGAGTAAAGGGGTCTTGCATGACTACCAGATATGTTGAGGGAGAGGTGTGGACAACAACCCTTCCACAGCCTACTATCATTCTCGTTGTGGCTTGAACTGTAGGTTAATGTTTACCTAGTTCGAGAGGACCCACGATGTCGTGAGGGAAGACTGCGACAGTCGCTCATGATAATTCTAAGGGGTACACAATAAGGCAGGGGCCTTATTCCTTAGAGGCCCTTAGCATCCCACAAGTTCACCTGGTGGAGTATTAACTCCAGGGGTTTTTGATGTCTACCAAGTCAGTCAATAGGCGAGTGGCACCCTTGGAGCACGTGGTGCGCCCTAAAGGGCACGTCGCGCAAGAAAAATGGAAAGAGGCGAGTGGCACCCTTGGAGAACGTAGTGCATCCTGAAGGGCACGTCGCGCAAGGGAAACATATTAAGGCGAGTGGCACCCTTGGAGCACCTAGTGCGTCCTAAAGGGAACGCCACATTGTTGATGATAAATGAATGAACCTAGATGGCCTTAGGACGAATAACGTGTTAAGAATATAAAAAAAAAAATTCCCTAATAAAATGCCGCCCAACACGAAAATTTAAGGTCTAAGTCTTAATTATGCTAACGGTAAAATTTAATCTGTCTATTTAAAAAATAAAAATAAAAATAAAAAAAACATAAATAAGAAT
>JASDQU010681524.1:0-14564 GCA_032191745.1 Picea mariana
TAGAGAGATGGAACGAGCCTTAAGGTTTGTATTTGAAATTCTTAAAATATAAGAAATATTTATTTATTTTTAAATATTAGTTATATTTATAGTATATATTTTCAATTTAATTTTAATTTTAATAAAAAATATAATTAATAGTAATGAGATTTAAATGTTAACTAATATTTATAAACGAATATTTAAAAAATAGAGATTTAAAATTAATAATTAAAGATGTGATTAATTAATTATATTATGATTAATTTAAATTTAAAGGTCGAATATTGTTTAATCATGTTTTCCAAGTAAAAAGTTAATATCCATGAAATAATCAAAACCATAGATTAGCCAATTTTATAACATTATTATCATCAATATCCATACAACGAAGTTTGATTCAATATCTATATGTAAACATATTATACAAATTTGATAATTTTTCTTTGAACATTTTGGATATTATATGAATTTTATTTGAACATTTTGGATATTGTGACTAACACTCCTCCTAAAAGAAGAGTATCATTTGTAAACTAGGAGTGGTTTATGTTTTTCACTCCTCTAACTATTCGAATTGCAGGCATCAAACCATTAGCCCAATCACATTCCAATTTCATGTTTAAATATTCTTCCATAATTATGTACAAAAGTGGAGATAGGGGGAAACCTTGTCTTAATCCTCTACTTTCATTAAAAAATCCATCTGGGCACCCAATGACTAAGGCATAGATCCAAGGATTACTAATACAAGTAGAGATCCACCAAATGAAATCATCACTAATTCCAAATTGATGAAGAACATCAAAGAGAAAAGAGTGTTTAACCTGATCAAATGCATTCTCCATGTCAAACTATCATTCCTTTGTCCCCTTTAGTTTTTCTTGTGTGTATTGTTTCCTGTGTTATAATTATATTATCTTTGATTTTCCTTTTCTCCATAAAACCACCTTGATTTGCTGATATAATTTTGGGGAGAAAAATTCTGAGCCTAGATACTATAATTTTTTTGTTATTTTGTATGAAGAATTGCACAAAGAGATCGCTCTGACCCTGGCAAAAGATACTGTATTTTCTTCTTGAGGTATGATGGCTAGAAATGCCAAATTTGTGCCTCCTCCAATTCTGAAATATTTTTGAACATACTATATCAATCTCAGTAAATCATATTTGACAGTGTTCCATAAGACCCTGTAAAAACGGATAGTAAAGTCATCTGGCCAAGGAGCTTTGTTAGGTTCCAAATCCTAGGTTGCAGCTTATATTTCTTCTTCTAATACCCCCTACATAATATTTTCATTTTCTTCCACAGAGATGGTTTGTAGTATGTTACTCAACATGTTACGGGTAACCTCTAGCTCTTTTCCTTCCTTTTCATTATTTATATATTTAAAGTGGAGATAAGTTGAATATTGTTTAATCATGTTTTCCAAGTAAAGAGTTAATATCCATGAAGTAATAAAAACCATAGATTAACCAATTTTATAACATTATCATTATCAATATCGATACAATGAAGTTTGATTCAATATTTATATGTAAACATATTATACAAATTTGATCATTTTTCTTTGGACATTTTGGATATTATACGAATTTTATTTGAACCTTTTGGATATTGTTACTAACACTCCTCCTAAGAGAAGAGTATCATTTGTAAACTGGGAGTGGTTTATGTTTTTCACTCCTCTGACTATTCGAATTCCAGGCATCAAACCATTAACCCAATCACATTCAAATTTCATGTTTAAATATTCTTCCATAATTATGTACAAAAGTGGAGATAGGGGGAAACCTTCTGTTAATCCTCTACTTTCATTAAAAAAACCATCTCGGCACCCAATGACTAAGGAAGAGATCCAAGGATTACTAATACAAGTAGAGATCCACCGAATGAAATCATCACTAATTCCAAATTGATGAAGAACATCAAAGAGAAAAGAGTGTTTAACCTGATCAAATGCATTCTCCATGTCAAACTATCATTCCTTTGTCCCCTTTAGTTTTGCTCGTGTGTATTGTTTCCTGTGTTATGATTATATTATCTTTGATTTTCCTTTTCTCCATAAAACCACCTTGATTTGCTGATATAATTTTGGGGAGAAAAATTCTGATCCTAGATACTATAATTTTATTATTATTTTTTATGAAGCATTGCAGAAAGAGATCGCTCTGACCCTGGCAAAAGACACTGTATTTTCTTCTTGAGGTATGATGTCTAGAAATTCCAAATTTGTGCCTCCTCCAATTCTGAAATATTTCTGAACATACTATATCAATATCACTAAATCATATTTGACAGTGTTCCACAGGACCCTGTAAAAATGGATAGTAAAGTCATTTGACCAAGGAGCTTTGTTAGGTTCCAACTCCTAGGTTGCGGCTTATATTTCTTCTTCTAATACACCCTACATAATATTTTCATTTTCTTCCACAGTGATGGTTTGTAGTATGTTACTCAACATGGTAGGGGTAACCTCTGGCTCTTTTCCTTCCTTTTCATTATTTATATATTTAAAGTGGAGATAAGTTGCTTACTTAATTTTATCAAAAATATTGAGTTTCTCCCCATTGGAGATATTTATCTCTTTAATATTTTTCCTCCATAATCTAGCTCTTGCTTGCTTATGAAAGTAAGTAGTATTCTTGTCCCCTGCATTAATCCATAAACTCCTATATTTCAATCTCCAACCCATTTCTTCATTACAAAGATATTTTTCATACCCTTGGAATGGTTGTCTTTTCTCCATTACCATTCCCTGAGTGACTTGATCAAACTCAATTCAATGGGTTGTTTTCCCAATCCCTGAGTGCTTTCTTAGTATCTTTTATCTTTTTGTCCCATATATGGGTTGGGGAACCAACCACCCAATTACACTAGGTTCACTTTATCATTTCAATCACCTCTTTATCCTATAGCCAAAAGAGATTAAAACAAAAGGAATTGGGCCATAGTCAGGCACCTCCTTGAGCATAAATGAAATTGGTATATGATTTCGTGATAACTACATGATGATTCTAAAATAGGCGGCAAAATTGCTCTCCAAGAAATTACTCTATATCAATAACCTATATAACATTGAATTTATATGCCTAGGACCAATCTGGTTGTTTTTGCAAGTGTGTTTTCCTTTCTGAGGTTTTACATCTACAAAATCCCATACAAAGATAAAGTCTCCCATCCTTTCTGTAAATGGGTCTCACACTATACTCCCTCCCATTTTCTCCTTTTGACCAAGTCTAGTATTAAAGTCATCTACCACTATACAGTTATGCCAATGAATAATCCCTTTTAAGTTTATTAAAGAATCCCAACATTCCCCTTTTTCACAATACAAGGCATGCATACATTGATCACATTTATCTTCTCACTTATATGTTGATTTTTTAGACACGTAAATATCTAGCGTTACAATTTATAATTATGAGCTAGAATCCAGAGAGGAGTGTTCCATATACTACACAATCCCCCTAAGGCCCCTCTAGAACTAACTGCAAACCCTTTATTGTCTTTTCCAAAAATTTTCACATCTTAGTACATCTTCTCGTTAGGATATTTAGAAACTTAGGAGTTATTTAAGATCAACATGGTCTAATCTGTCATTAGGTTCAATTTTTCTTCTTAGTGTGTTTCTTTAGTATGCCTTGTAATCCAACGGTCATGATAGGTTATAGACATAGAGTAAACATACAGTGATTTGACGCCTCATATTCTCTTTAATATTAATGGATACATTGATATGTGGCTTAACACTTTATTAGTCCATGATATCTGTTTAAAGAGCATGGAGGGTCATTTGTCGATGATCGATTTCGAGAAACTCTCTTGTAAAATATTTTTATTTTGCGTTAATAAATTGCCTCAAGTGGCCACATTGGTTGGGGTCATGGATGTTTCCCCATTGGTATTTTACCATGTAAAAACATCAATGTGTTGATCTTTGATATGGTTTTGTGATTGGTTACTGAATGTGTTCATCCTCTGCTTGAATACCTTGTGTTGTTGAACATGGTATCAAAGGGAGGTTTGAAGATATTCTCCCATTGTACATTGAGATCTTGAAGCCATGTTGTTGCATCTTCGATTTCTTCTATTTATGTACATTTTTAGGATAAGAAGACTATTCCATTGCATTCATAGTGATTCTTTGAGCTAGAAATATTTAGCTTTCACTTGAAAAGGTTTTTTTTCCCAAGATACGACCATTTCAGTCAGATCTATAGGTATAAATCCCAAATATGCCATTTTAAAATTACTTTACAAAGATAATATTTAGGGTTTATATTTTTTATTCCTGGGTTACTACCATTTTTTATTTTCATATGCTCTTTTCCCCGTGCTCTATGCAATCTAGAAAAAATAGAAACATAGAGGAAAGTGGTTTCTTGTCAAGGTATGCTCTTTTTCAAGCGCTCTGGAGATCTCAGGAAATAAAAAATAGAGAGAAAACTTGCATTTTCATAGTAAAATAACCAAGATCTAAACCCTTTGTTGTTGTTGAGAAATGATATTTATTTGTGTGTGTGAACGCACAAAAATAAGTTTCTTTTAAGCATGCACATTGAGGCTAAGCTCCAACAACAACACCCCCCATCTTCCTTCTTAATATTATAATGTGAATTTCCTTATTTAGTAAGAGGTCTTGAGTTCAAGTTTTTTTTTTGTTATTTTTAAAAAAAATGCATGCATTCATTGTAAAGTGTATTTCACATAAATTATAAAAGTGAATCACTATAAAGTAGCTTTAATATTTATTTTTTAGTTATTTTTTGCATGCAACTTTAATTTAATAAGTAACTTCATTGTAAAAGTGATTCCCATGTATTCTATAAAAGTGGACCACGTCATAATTAACTTTTTTGTAGCACCGATCTTATAGGAAAAGTTAGACAAGGAGGAGCACCACCATGTGGACCAACTTATACTTGCCCCAGAGCTCTTTGGTTACTGTTTATGCATTTTTTCAAAAGGGCACAACTTTAACATCCAAAGTCCATTTCATAAAAAGTGTCACTTTAAAAAAAAAACCTATTTTTCAAGATATTTCAATCCATACCAACAATTTCAACTTTTAAATCAATATTCTCTACATATTTTAATACAGAGTCTCCCATTGATCTTTTTCTTACCACTACCAAGTACTTATGATTGAAATCTCATATGGAGGATGTACTAAGAAGTAAATAATTGTACCAAGTTACCTTGGGAAAACAACAAGAACCCATTGATCCCGAAAATAAATCCAAATGGGATAATAAGAATAACAAATCTCGTGGACTAATCAAAATGTCCATCTCTCCTAATTTAAGGTTTCACGTTTAAAAAATTGATGATCCTAATGAAGCTTGGGAAAATTTTCAAACTATGCTTGGTAAACACAATATTATTCGATCCCATCAGGTTAAAAATTAGTTAATGACTTTAAGTATCAATCATTTTCCTTGAATTGAATATTATTTATCTAATTAAAAAACACTAACACTTTTATGTATAGACTGCAAAATACCAATTCATATATGTTATTCTTGTTAATATTGGTAGTCCATATTTTGTCTTTATATCTACCTTTTATGCCACCAAAGAAGCTCCAGGGAGTTCTTATAAAGAACCCTCTCTTGAGTCTTTTTGTTATTCTTTGATTCTAGATCAAGATAAGCTTGTACAACTTGGATTGATTAGCATTGCAAGTACATGCAACAAATCCTTAGTGGCCCAACAAAAATACAAATCCAATAATCCCAAGAAGCAACATCCTCTCCATAACAATAAGAAAAGCAAGGGTCTCAAACCCTCTCTTCCAGCTTATGCTCTTAATGGTGACAAAAGAGAAAAATCCAAAAGTAAGACAAATGATAGACATTGCAAATTTTGTGGGAAAGATGACCATGTGGATTATTAGTGGTTTTAAAATATGGAATCCTTAGAAGTAGTGATTAAGAAGCACAACACCAGTATTAGGTCTTATTCTAACTCTTATTCCCATGGACATGCACTTTCTACTTTTGATTGCTCCTTCAATGCAACTTCTACTTATTTTTATGAATGGCTTATTGATTTTGGAGCATATTAACATATGGCTAAGGATAAGGTCATCTTTTCTTCTCTTAATGAATGTAACACCAAACAAATATTTGTTGGTGATGATAAATCTCTTACTATTGTATGGTTTGAAACAATTCATGTTGATAATGTGACGCAGAACTTTCAGCCCTTGGGCCGAGATCCGCACACAGGATCGTTCTTTACCTCCTTTGAATAGAATCGACTCTTTTGACTCCTTGATGGAATCTCAATTTAATCGATCCACAGGTCCTTTCGAAATATCTCCTATGCAAACAACACTAGGCGCAATATCCTTCCTTTTCTGCGACCACAACGCTATGACCAAGGCCCAATTCTAAGGGCACTTGTCACAACTCACAACTCGGGAGCTCGTGAGTTGAAACTCTGACTCTTCCTCCTCCAATTCTGCAATACCCAAAATGCGGATACGGGTATGGCTCGTCCTCGGTCAGCTCCTTCCTTGTGCAACTGCCAGCTAGGGTAAGTGCTATCACCCTTTGCTACTCGCACCTTCGCGTGCTTGAATGTGCAACCTTGGCACCTTCCCTTTACGAAACCCTGAGAAGCAATGTTGACTTTTCTCCTTGTGTTCTCGCTTCTCGCGACCTCACAAGTTTCAATGTCGAGCTCTCATGCTCTTATCTCATGAATCCCCAAGACGTGAGAAGTCAATGGAGTATTGACTCCTTCCTGCAGGCGACGCATGTTCACCTGCCAATCACGCGCCCCCCCACCTTGTGGTTCTGCCACGTGTCCACACTCGTGCCTCTGCTCTCAACACTTCTCTTCTTCTAATGTCGAAAGTGACTCCTTTCAACCTCCGAACCCCCGAATGCGTGAAATGTAATGGGGATCCTGATCCAACAGTCCTCCCGTGACCTGGATCCGATGGCTATCCTCGTTCCTCGTAATTTTTCTACTCACGACTCGGAGCACCCAATCTTTAGGATCTCACTTTGCGAACCTCTGAGTTTGCGAGATCCCTTGATCTCTGCCACCTGTCCTCCTCCGATGGATAGTTGCGATATTCTCGCAACTTTTCCACTTGCAAAGTCGAAGGAATTCCCTTTTTGACCTCCGATGTTCGAATCCCCGATAGAGAGGATCTGGTGACATGTGTCCTTCCAATCAGACTACTCATATTTTCTTGGGACTTCACTACTCGCAAAGTCAAGATGCTCACCTCTGTGAGTCCCGGTGCCTGAATCTCCGAAATGGATGATTCCGCAACATGCATCTTTCCACAAACGGATGACTCAGATCTAATTTATTGTTTCAGGACTTTTGATGTGGAGTGTCCCGACTGCTCATCCTCAGGACCTTCGATATCCCAAATGCCTAAATCCCGATATGCTAACGCCTTTCGGGACTTTCATCTCCGCTCTACCGTATGAGGGCTTAACTCCCTCACAACTCCTAAAATATCTAAAGGCTGACATGTTCTATGTATAAGATATGATGGTCTAGATCCATCCCTTCTCTGTGCACTCCTCTGCTTCTCCTTGGACGTGGGAAATTCGATGGCTCAGATCTCTTCTCTGGTCTGATCCAATGACAGCTATACTCTCCCTCCTGAGCATGCGCTTCCTTCCGCTACTTGGAAGATTTATCCATGGCTAAAGGCACTAACCTTTACCTTGCTTCTATGAGCTCTTAGTCTTAAGTCTATCCTATGTTCACAATGGCATCATTCCTCCTGAGCTTCTCTCGTTGAATCCTCAAAGGATTCTTCATCTTTTGCGCTTCTTGCAGAACCTTGACACACACAAGGTGTTATCAGTCTTGAATTTTCCTATAGCTTCGACCTCTAAGGAAACTTGTCCTTTTTTCCTTTCTCCCTCAGATGGATAATTGAGATGCCCTCCTGGCTATCCTTCTACTCAAACAACTTATTGTTGAATACTCAGGGTGTTCGACAACCCTGGAAAGATCCTTCCCTGTATTCTTCTTCTATTTCTGAACTCAAAGAGTTCCTCTTGTGCACTCTAGCACTTACTCAATGCCCTCTTCACAGAGTATCAAAAATCCTCAATGATTCTTGCTTCTTACGAACTCACAACAGAGTTCTTTCTCATATGAACTCTTTGCACTAGCTCAATGCCCACCTGGAAGAACCTCAAGAATCGTCAGATGATTCTGACTTCTATCTGAACTCTCAACAGAGTTTTTTCTTTTGTGCATTCCTTGCACTGGCTTAATGCCCACCTAGTAGAGCTTCACAGAACCCAAAGAGATTTTGTCTGCAACTATGTTTCCCCTACACAGCCTTGCCTCCTGAGGTGTTCAGCAACCTTACAGGTCTTCCTCTGAATTGATGATTTTAGCTTTTGTGCCCACCTTCCACGTCTTTGTCTAAATCCGTAGAGTTCAGAAGTGCATATATGCACTAGTATTCAGAGACTGTGGTACTCTATCACGCCCTCCTGGCATGAAACCACCAAGAACCTCTCAAGCCTGAAAATCAAACAACTCCCTGCAAATGTCTAGCATACATCTACAACATAAAAGAACACAATGAAGCATCCACATAACATAGAAAACATGCAGGAAAATATACTATGGTTTATATTAATGTAAATGCCTCTTTTAAAAATGAGTCCCTAAGCTCAGAATTTAACAAAGTCTCGGCTCTTTCTCTTCTACTCTCTTCTTCTTAAAACTATATCCACCCTATCACCAAATGAGATAAAAATTGATCTTTTACACGAGGGGGCTCTTAGAGCTCTTCCCTCCAATTTACCTACCCTATTCAATAGCACTGAATGGGTTGTCTAGTCTGCAAATAGGATCTAGATCTCAGCCTTCAAAACATTAAAGGCCTACCTACCTACATCTTGCGCAAAGGCACGAACTCACGGCTCAACATCCTAAACATTAAATTACATTCAAATTCAAAATTGAGAACAAGGGTTGCGCCTCTCTTTAGCCTTGAATGCACGTGATGACATGGCTAGTTGGCTGGCTGGCTGACGTTGAGAGATGATCCTACATCATACTCCTCAGCTGAAAAATTCATGATCTCTGACTCATGAGCTTCCCCTCTCAGCTTTGGAAATCCTCCTGGATCCTAAACAAATTTCTGGAGTTGTTCATCTGCTCCATCTCCCTGTTGTTGCTAATGGTGCGTTGTTGTTCCTGCTTCTTTCCTTCTGCTCATATTCTCCTTGCTGAAAGTTTCTGCTGACCTAATCATCAGCTCACTCATCTTATCGATCACTTCATCCAGCTACTCCAATGGATGACTCTATTCATGCAGTCTCCCCAGCTGCAAAAATTTTCTGCAATTGGGAAGATCATCATGATCTCCCATGTCATCTTCTTGGTCTTCTTCTGTGGCCTTAACTTGCCACCCTGCTACAGAGTTCATCTCTACAGTATTCTCTTGACTGACCTGCTATTTAGTCATCTTTTCTGACAGCTCAACTCCTGCCAGTTCTCCTGCTGGCTCTAGATTGTTCAGCCAATCCTCCAGCATCTCTAGCTCCATCTCCCATGGAGTGATCAATCTATATTCCTCCTCTTCAGCTTCTTCTTCTATCAGCTTCAGTGATGCAGCTTCCTCAGCTTCCTGGATGAAAGCATTGAGACACTCAGAATGCTCATCTTCTCTTTTTTCTTTGGCAACTTCCAAATTCTGCTCCAATGCTTTTCTGACAATTTCTGTTGGTTGTCCTGCTTCTGCTATTGCTGCATCTATAGCATAGATTTCTACCTCCCCTAGGTTATGTGGTAGGAATACCTAGATTCCCCCAATCATTTGAAGATTCACCTGATCTTCCTCTTCTGTCAATTGCATCTGCTGATCCAAACTCACCTCTAAGTTTATGAAACTCTCAGATAATCTCATCTGCTCATCCCTGCCCACCTGGTAATATGGGATTTTCCTACTTCCCTCCAGGCAGTCTATGAGATCCCATAGAAATATCTATCCATTGCCCACCTAGAATTGTGAAATTCCTTGGATGTCCTGGTAGTGCTTGAGATCTTTAGTTGATCCCAATTCATCCTTACTACCGAGACTTCTCCTAGTCTCTGGTTTACATACCTGAAACCTTTTCTTTGGTCTGTTGAGGTTTTCAGCAGGCCTCAAGGACCATTTTAACAACTTACACTGTCATTTAGCCATCTCCCTGTCTAATTGCCCTGCTTGGCAAATCTACTGCTGTCACTCTGAAACCTTAAGTGTTTCTAGCCTCTTCCAAAGTCCTCCTGACTGTCTATGGATTGTTGCCTACCTGTAAACAATCCTCTGCAGAGTCCTCAGTACTCTGTCTTCTTTTGCCTTCTCCCTCTGCTCTAATAACACACTAATGCAGACCTATCGGCCTTCGGATCAAGATCCGTTCACAGGAACATTCTCTATCCCCTTGAGCTGGATCGGCTCCTTTCGATTTCTTGCTAAAATATGAAATTTATCGATCCACAGGTCCTTTTCACATCTCGCAATCTCGCGAGTTCGCGAATCGTGACTCCCAACTCTTCCTCCTTCAAATATATAATACCCAAAATGCCAATACAGATATGGCTCTTCCTTTGTCATCTCATTCCTTGCGCGACCGTTAGCTAGGCTAAGCACTAGCAACCTTCTCTACTCACACCTTCATGGGTTCCTGTGTCCAACCTTGGCACCTTCCCTTTACGAAATCCCGAGAAGCAATGTTGACTTTTCTCCTCGCGTTCTCGCTTCTTGCGACCTCACAAGTTTCAATGTCGAGCTCTCATGCTCTTATCTCGTGAATCCTCGAGACGTAAGAAGTTAATGGAGTATTGACTCCTTCCTCCAGGCGATGCGTGTTCACCTGCCAATCACGCAGGCCCCCACCTTGTGGTTCTACCACATGTGCACACTCGTGCCTCGGATCTCGACACTTCGCTACTTCTGATGTCAAAAGGGACTCCTTTCAACCTTCGAACCCCCGAATGTGTGAAATGCGATGGGGTTCCTGATCCAAGTATCCTCCTGTGACCTGGATCCGAGAGCTATCCTCGGTCCTCACAATTTTGCTACTCATGAATTGGAGAACCCAATATTTTGGCTCTCACTTTGTGAACCTCCGAGTTCGCGAGATCCCTTGATCTCTGGCACATGTCCTCCTCTGATGGATAGCTATGATTCTCTTGCAACTTTTCCACTCGCGAATTCGAAGGAATTCCCTTTCTCACCTCCGATGTTCGAATCCCCAATAGAGAGGATTTGGTGACACGTGTCCTTCCAATCAGACGACTCAAATTTTCTTAGGACTTCGCTACTTGTGAAGTCAAGATGCTCACCTATGTGAGTCCCAGTGCCCGAATCTACGAAATGGATGATTCCATGAAATGTGTCTTTCTGTAGACGGATGACTCAGATCTAATTCATTGTTTCAGGGCTTTCGATGTGGATTGTCTCGAATTCTTGTCCTTAGGACCTCCGATATCCCGAATGCCGAAATCCCAATATGCCAATGCCTTTCGGGACTTTCATCTCTGCTCTACTATATGAGGGATTAACTCCCTCCCAACTCTTGACAGATCTAAAGGTTTTCTGGTTCTATGGCTAATATCTGACGGTTCAGATCCATCCCTTCTTTGTGTGCTCCTCCGCTGCTCCCTGGACGTGGGAAATTTGTTGGCTCAGATCTCTTCTCTGGTCTGATCCAATGGCAGTTGTACTCTCTCTATTGAGCATGCGCTTCCTTATGTTACTTTGAAGATTTCTCCATGGCTAAAGGCCTTGACCTTTACCTTGCTTCTGTGAGCTCTTAATTTTAACTCTCTCCTGTGTTCACAATGGTGTTGTTCCTCCGGAGCTTCTCTCCTTGAATCCTCAAATGATTCTTCAGCTTCTGTGCTTCTTGTAGAACCTTGGCACACACATGGTGTTATATGTCCTGAGTTTTCCTGTAGCTTCAACCTCCAAGGAAACTCATCCTTTTTTCCTTTCTCCCTCAGATGGAGAATTTAGATGCCCTCCTGGCTATCCTTCTACTCAAACAACTTATTGCTGAATCCTCAGGGTGTTCGGCAACCCTGCAAATATCCTTCCCTGGATTCTTCTTCTATCTCTAAACTCAAAGAGTTCCTCCTGTGCAATATGGCACTTACTCAATGCCCTCCTGGTAGAGTATCGAGAATCCTCAGTGATTCTTGCTTCTTACGAACTCACAATAGAGTTATTTCTCTTGTGCACTCCTTGCACTAGCTCAATCCTCACCTGGTAGAGCTTCAAGAATCCTCAGATGATTCTGACTTCTATCTGGACTCTCAGCAGATTTTTTTCTTCTGTGCATTCCTTGCACTGGCTCAATGCCCACCTAGCAGAGCTTCACAAAACCGAAAGAGATTATGTATGCAAATGTGTTTCCCCTACACAGCCTTGCCTATGGAGGTGTTCAACAACCTCACAGGTCTGACTCTGAATTGATGATTTCATCTTCTGTGCCCACCTGGCACGTCTTTGTCTGAATCTGTAGAGTTCAGAAGTGCATCTATGCACTGGTATTCAGAGACCGCAGTACTTTGTCACACCCTCCTAGCATGAAACCACCAAGAACCTCTCAAGCCTGAAAATAAAACAAATCCCTGCAAATGTCTAGCATACATCTACATCATAAAATAACACAATGAAGCATCCACATAACACAAAAAACATGCAGGAAAATCTGCTCTGGTTTATATTAATGTAAATTCCTCTTTTACAAAGGTTTCCCTGAGGTCAGACTTTAACAAAGTCTCGAATCTTTCTCTCCTGCTCTCTTCTTCCTAAAACTATATCCACCCTATCACCAAATGAGATCAAAATTGATCTTTTACATGAGGGGGCTCTTAGAGCTCTTCCCTCCAATCTACCTACCCTATTCAATAACATTGAATGGGATGTCTAGTCCACAAATCGGATAGAGATCTCAGCCTTGAAAACATTAAAGTCCTACCTACCTATAGCCTATGCAAAGGCACGACCTCATGGCTCAACAGCCTAAACATTAAATTACATTCAAAGTCAAACTTGAAAATGAGGGTTGTGCCTCTCTTCAGCCTTGAATGCATGCACTGACATAGCTGGTTGGTTGGCTGGCTAACATGGAGAGATGCTCCTACATCATAATGGTCATTTAGATGATGTATTATGTGTTCCAAGTCTTTCATGGAATCTTATATCAATGTATCAAATCACTCATTTAGATGTAGGTAAAATTGTAGAGTTTTCACCTCACCAAGTTGTAATCAAGGATTTAAAAGATCCTAAGCATGTCCTAGCAACTAGAATTTTGATGATGTTACCACTATATACAGGTTTGAAAATTTTGGGTCATCATATTTTCCATTAGTTTTTGTTTCTCATAACGATGACTAGAGAAAAGTTTGGCATGAGTGGTTTGGTCATCTAAATTATCACTCATTGCAACAATTATCTAATCAACATATGGTGACTAGTCTAAAGTATGCTCCCTCATGAAATTGAATGCATGATAATCCTTCTCTTCATGTACAACCAACTTGGAAAAGTTACAAAACATGTTCCTTGGTGTACTATGATACTTCTACATTAATGGACATTTAGTTGGATGATGTCCCTATTTCTAACATATCTCACAATACCCCCCTTCTAGTAATGGATCTAGTGCTCCAGTTGCCAAATATTGCGCAAATGCTCGACATTCGTCCTTGTGATGGCCTTCAATCCTACACTTGGTACACCATACTTTTTATTGTTTCTCCTTTCATTTTGTAAGTTCTTCTAGTTGAATAATGAAAGAATCCAACCACGTCTGATATTGTGCCATCCCTCCACTGTCTCCTAATAGGGATGATTCCAATTTCATTTCAATTTCTAGCACCTCAAGTTGCGACACAATGTTCTGTTGAATCCAGGTGGATATCGGTGGCCACCCACCTTCTCCAATTGGCCGAAAACATGTTTCTGGCAATTTTTGTAATTTACTATTTTTAGCAGTTTTTTGGGTCCTGAACTTCTGGAGCCATTTTGAGGCCCTAAATGATGTTTTTCGGGGTATGTGGCGGTCGCAAAATTACAACATGAAATTTTGTGGAAAATGTTGTATTCCTCGGATATATCTTTCAAATGGGCTATCATACGCCTAAAACGGAGATTGTATGCAAAAGTTACGACCCCGAGAAGTTGATGTACCAACTTACCCAAACAGGGCCCACATGACTTTTGCCGCTTCAACTCCCAGGGTTAGGTTTTTGGATGTCTAGGAATTTTGGCATTCCCGTTTATTGTAAAAGGGCCTTTAAAACCTAATTGTAATCATCTTCTTGCGAATGCGAGTAGCCGTCACATCTCTTCTCAGAGATAAGCTGCCACCATTCTAACGAGTCTTTCACTCTGTATTTTAACAGTCTCTGTACATTTATCTGATTAATAGAAATCGTGTATTACTATATATCTGTGTTTATGGTTGCATCTCTGATACATTTCTGTTATATTATTGGATATCTGCAATAGCTCTGTACATTTCTTTATTATATCTCCGCTCTCATTTCGTGCCGAAAATAATCCAGATCAGTGGTATCAGAG
>JASDQU010681524.1:16037-39470 GCA_032191745.1 Picea mariana
CCTGCAATAAAACATTCATGATGTTGTTGATACGTGATTTGGAAATTCATCCTTCCCATTAGGTCCTTGAACCTTTGATAGAAGTCCCATATCGACTCTGTTTTCACCTATTTAATATCCTTCATTTATGTAATGTATCATGATTTTGAATTTGGCTTCTTAAACTTTTTCAACAATTATTTTTCTTATCTTTGTTTATGTCTTGGCTTGTCGTGTAGGCACGATACTCTGCAGCTTCATGTACTATACTAGTTCACGGCCTCTAAGCATTGTTTCCAATTGAGCAATCTTCACTACCTCATCCTGGATGTTCTTAGCAGCCCAAATTGTCTCACAGACAAACATATGTTGTTTTGGGTCCTCTGACCCCACTCCCTGGAAATCAAGAAATCTAAGGGTGTTGTCTACCCCTTCCATATTTCTTTGTGTAGTTCCTCGTCTTGGTGATGTTGGTTGACTCTGACTCTGCACATTGTTTCCACTTCTATGATTGCTAATACTTTGTCCTCCCTTGCTAACTATAAGTTCTTTTGATAAGTATTTAATTGTTATTTCCAATTGTGGTGATGCACATGGGGTTTTGGATTCATATCGGATGCGGTCTGAGTAGGAATTATCGACTCCTCTTCCTATCCTCTTATGCCTGGTATCTCCATGATTTGCATTATTGCACAAGGTCCTCTGCCCTCTGGCTCATTGTGAAAATACCCTTTCTCACCCCTACTCTTTCTCCTCTTATACCTCCTTCCTTTGCACAGTTCTCCAAACTCTTATTCTTCCTTTGATATACCTTCTTCGACTCTCTGCATCCACAATACCTCCCTTCCTTCTTCATCGTTTCCTTCCTTATCTCTTGTCCTCAGACTATCTTCTTGTCATCCCACAATTCCCCTATGTGAATGAAGCCCTTTAAATGTTAGATTCCATTTTCATCACACACTTATCACACAACATCATATTTATCCATGTACCCAACGATTGCATGAACCTTCCACGTGGACCTTTGAAGAAGCCCTTTTCTGCAACACTGTATGACTGGGTACAATCTACTGCGAACTCTGTAATATATTATCTTAATATGTTATCCAACCAGAAATCAACTACACGAGAAGTGTTATTACTTACATAATTCAGTTTTATTACTAACTCATGAGTCGAATTCCTCGTTGTTGCATCTTGGTACCTTCCAGTGTTCTACACTAATATTTATAACCACTCCGTCAAAATAATTGAAAATTCGTCAAAGAAAACTTCATGCAACTCTGTGTATACGTACATCTGCATCCACTATTCATTACTCATTCGAGGGTTTCTATTACCTTTTTGTGAAAACTATCGTTCCTTCCTATGTAACCATTCTGAAATATCCTTTTTAGTCGACCTTCAAAACATTCCCTTGATCAGAAAATCTAGGACTCAAAAAGGGAACCATTTTTTGGGGCTACGCACGGTTGTAAGACCTTAAGTTCAAGTTACTGACTGACCAAAAAAACCCTTCAGACAGTATCCCTCTCGACATCACCTACATGTGGAGATGAAGTCTCACCCGAGGTATCTATTGGGACTACAGGAACTGGGTTTTTGTAGTGGTGAGGGAATGAGAGGTTATTATTCTATTCATTCTTGATTCTTTCTTCTATGCGCATTGCTCTGCAAGTTCTTTTATTCTATTACTTAGTGGATCTCAGGTTCATATTATAATTATATTCCACATTACTACATAACCTCATCACTGTAACAATCATAACCATTGTGCCATGATTACACATAAGATAAATATACTCTAATATGCATCTAAACAAATTCAATAAACAAACACACAAAAGACATATAACAAAATATTTAACATGGTTCACCCAACTCTGGGCTATGTCCACAACGACTAGCTTCTGTATTATGTCTTTGGTAATTGCTTCAGGATTTTGCACTACACTTACAAAGATACATCATGGTTATCTTTCTTTCTCCTACCCTGGCGACTCTGCAGTGCAAGCCTCTCTCTCTCTCTCTCTCTCTCTCTCTGTGCATCATCTTCTCAATACTCAGACTTATATTCCTATATTCAGTAAAACAGAACCATAACAATAGCTAGTAGGAAGCTCAACAATGAGGAACTAACCAGAAGAGAACAACATAACAATGAAAAGGAATAAGAAACCCCTATTCTCCCACGCCATTACATCTTTATACCAAATATTTAGGGTTTAAAACCCTACTTTGTTAGTCCCCAAAACCCTATTACAATGCATGACTACTACAGTGATCCAGGTGGATATCGGTGGCCACCCACCTTTTCCAACTGGCTCAAAAAAACTTTCTGCCAATTTTGGCAATTTACTATTTTTAGTAGGTTTTAACATTCGGGGCCATTTTGAGGGCCTAGATGAAGGTTTTTCAATATCTAGGTTCTCAATGATAGTTGTAGGGATTATTGGGCCCCCAAAATGAATCTCCTCGATGATACCTTTCAAACGAGCTATCATACGCCTAAAACGGATATCGTATGCAAAAGTTACGACCCCGGGAAGTTGATGTACTAACTTACCCAAACGGGGCTCACATGACTTTTGGCACTTCATATCCTAGGGTAAGGTTTTTGGATGTCTACGACTTTTTTCAATCCCATTTATTGTAAAAGGGCCTTCAGAGCCTCATTGTAATGATCTTCTTGCGAATGCGAGTAGCCTTCACATCTCTTCTCAGAGATAAGCTGCCACCATTCTAGCGAGTTTTCCACTCTGTATTTTTACAGTGTTTGGACATTTCTTTCATTAATAGAAATCACGTATTACTCTATATATGTGTTTATGGTTGCATCTATGATACATTTCTTTTATATTATTGAACATCTGCGATATCTCTATGCATTTCTTTATAATATCTCCGATCTCATTTCATGCCTAAAATAATCCAGATCAGTGGTATCAGAGCAGGATGCTCTTGATCATTTTTTTTTGAGTGCATGTCCCCGACGAGGTCCGAGTATAGAAAGTTGGGTCTCGAGCTTGTCTCTCTTGAATACAGTCGCTCTCGCACACCTAAGAAACCCTCAATGGCGAAAGAAAATAAAAATGATGGAGCAGACGATCCTATCAATCTATTGCTTGAGCAAGCTCTCATGCGACAGAGGGACGAAATGATGGAGAATTTTTCTCACATCATTAAACGCCTGCAGATAGCATCAAGCGCATCTTCATCAAGTGACCACTTTGGAGGTTCCTTTCCTTTCAAGGTACAAGTTAATTTTGATATTCCTGTATTTGAAGGACAAATAGATGCAAAAGCCCTAGAAAAATGGTTAACTCTGCTAGAAGGTTATTTCTATGTTCACAACTTTTTCGACAAATAAAAGATCACCTTCGCACTCCTTAAAGCTCTCCCTCATGTCAAACATTGGTGGGAAACTTACTGGGAGCAAAGTTCCACAGAGGAGTCTGGAATATATGGGGTTGATCCCACTTGGGATTTTTTTGTTGACGCGGTAAAAGAACAGTATTACCCTGTTGGCAACTATGAACACCAGTACATGAGATGGATCACACTACGGAAAGAGAGGGTCCAAGCAGTTCCGTAGTTCACCAATACCTTCCATACCTTGCACACCAAGTTGGGTATCAAAAACTCCAAGCGAAATTTGGTTTTGAAATACTCTGGGGCTCTACATAGATACATCCAGACTGAAATGGATTTTCTGGACATCTCATCACTCGGTGTTGCTTATCGATATGTTGTTAAAATTGAGTAGAAATTTAAGCACCAGAACAAATGGGAATTCGGGTCTACGAATCCATAACAACCAAAGTATGACAAAGACGGCCCTAACAAACAGTCTCCCAAAAACCAGTCCAAGACACAGGAAAACAAGGGTCTCGGGAATAAAAAGAAGGACACTGGAAAATGGTGTGATTTCCACAAAATCCCCTGGCACAACACCGATGAATGTCACTCAAAATAGTCACTGGTGGCTGAGATCAAAGACAAGGAGCCAAACCTTGATTCAAAATCTGATTCTGAAAATACTAGTAAAGGACAGATCATTGACACAAACCCCACTGCTATTGTTACGACCACAACAATTCAACCAGAAGAGCCAATAGATCCTGAAGAGGGGGAGCACCTTTTCCATTCACAGATGTGGGTGAAGGGGTCCCCATTGCATTTTATTGTTGATAGCAGAGGCCATAAAAACCTCATCTCAGCAGAGGTCGTCAAACAGTTGGGATTGTCGACAATGTCACACCCACAGCCATACAACATCGGGTGGCTTCGGCAAGGACGAGATCTCCATGTCAACCAATAGTGTCGATTATCATACGGAATACAACCCTTCAGGGATGATGTATTATGTGATGTTGCCCCACTGGATGTCTGTGATGTTCTCTTGGGCCAATCATATATGTGGAAACGCCATGTTGTTTATGAGTCGCGACCCCGTAGTGTCATTGTTACTTTGGGGGGTCATCTCTACAGAATACCAGAGGTAGCTCCGACCATTGTTCCACTAAAAAAGTGTCGCAAGGTAGTATCTAATACCGCAAAATTCAGCTTCTTCACAATCTGTTCAAAAGGGGAACAAAAGGACACTGCAACCACTACAACCCTGTCTCGAGGACCTTCTATCCACCAAAAGCAGGTCGACAAGGCTGAAACAAAGTGTAATGATTCCTTTTGCACATCGTCCTCTCATGTATCTCGACTTGTTGAATAGCCTCAACCTCAACAGGTTTGTGATAGATTTCCACAAATTGAGTAGCGCGACGTCTCCAGCAAGACAAGCAGCTCACCAAGATGCAGATCCAGCAAACCATTTCTTCCTAAGGAGGGACGATTGATCTAGGTGGATATCGGTGGCCACCCACCTTTTCCAATTGGCTCAAAACAACTTTCTATCAATTTTGGCAATTTACTATTTTTAGCAGGTTTTAACTTCTGGGGCCATTTTGAGGGCCTAGATGAAGGTTTTTCTAGATAGAGGTTCTCAATGATAGTCGAAGGCATTATTGAGCCCCCAAAATGAATCTCCTCGATGATGTCTTTCCAACGAGCTATCATACGCCTAAAACAGAGATCGTATGCAAAAGTTACGACCCCAGGAAGTTGATGTACTAACTTACCCAAACGCGGCCCACATGACTTTTGGCGCTTCATCTCCTAGGGTTAGGTTTTTGGATGTCTACGACTTTTGGCATTCCCATTTATTGTAAAAGGGCCTTCAGAGCCTCATTGTAATGATCTTCTTGTGAATGCGAGTAGCTATCACATCTCTTCTCAGAGATAACCTGCCACCATTCTAGCGAGTCTTCCACTCTGTATTTTTATAGTCTCTATACATTTCTTTCATTAATAGAGATCGTGTATTACTGTATATTTTTTTTTACGGTTGCATCACTGATACATTTATGTTATATTATTGAACATCTGCGCTATCTCTGTGCATTTCTTTATAATATCCCCGATCTCATTTCGTGCTGAAAATAATCCGGATCATCTAGTTAGCTAGTTGTTGGGGCTAAGTTCACCTGTTTTTCTATCTCCATGTTGCTTTTTCACTCAGACTGTTTTTCTTCCTGCTTGTGCATGTCCTTCCATCTTTAGAACGTCGAGTTGTCAGCCTTCATTTCCGTCTGCTTTATTCTCTTCTTTATTCCTCAGTTTTGTTCCTCTATCTGCACACTGTCCTCCTTCTGCGCATTGTCCTCCTGGATGTGCCTCAACTATGCACTCCCTAGTCTTCATTCTTCTTCTATGCACTTGTTCCATACTTAGGATTTTTTTATCAAAATTGTATCCAAAATTGTATCTCCAACAAGAATCACCACTCCCCTATGCTAATAACACATATATTTAATCCAATTAAGTCTCAATCATCTCTTAATTTTTGAATGACAAGTTAATAATAATCTTGGAAATGTTTGTTACATTGAGTTTCACTCAGATTGGTGGGAGTTTACCATTGTAGGAGAGAGCATTTCATACCAAAATCCTTAATGCCATGTCTTGAGGTATTGACCCCATTCCAGTGAAAAAAGGAGATTTTTTGTCAAAATAAATGTGGAAAATAGAAAAGATGAGTCTTACTAGCATAACTTGTTTCTTGGTAGTGATGCCATTCCAATGAAAAATGGAATTTTTTTATCAAAAAAAGGTTGAAAATAGCAAAGATGAATCTTACTAGCACAATTTATCTTAAGGTATTAACCCTTTTCTAATGAAAAATGGGGAAGTTTAATAAAAAAATGTTCAAAATGGTAGAAATGAGTCTTAATAGCACAACATGTCTCAGGGTATTAATCCACTCCAATGAAAATGGGGTTCTTTTATAAATACAAAATTGAAAATAGTGGAGATGTGTCTTAATAGCACAACGTGTCTCCTTGTATCGACCCTATTCCAATGAAAAATCATGAATTTTTATCAAACAAAAGTTGAAAATAATAGAGATGAGTCTTACTGACACAAGTTGTCTTAGGGTATTAACACCATTCAAAAGAAAAAAGAGCATTTTTTATCAAAAAAATGTTGAAAATGTTGAAAATGAGTTTTACTAGCACTTGTCTCAAGGTATTAACCTATATGAATTAAAAAAAAAAAATTATATAAAAAAATGATTTTTTATATAAAAAAGGTTGAAAATAGTGGACATGAATCTTATTAGCACAACTTCACATAGTAAGTTAGGTCTAACTCGAGTGGTTGAGAGGATTTTTATCCTCCCAGCCCAAGTTCATTTCCCACAAGTAACATGTGTAGATATTGAATGAGTTTATTGTTGACAAATCCTTGAGCTTCTACAAAATCCAATTTACCTTGGGTACCATCTTCGGAATGAGGAGAAGTGCCCAGGAGTATACAAAATAGAATGTTGATGTGAAAAATGCTACATTGGAGAAACAAGTTGCTCTTTTCACACCAGGATTAAAGAGCATGGTGCTAACATTAAGAAGGAATGAACCCACACCTTAGCATTAGTAGAACACTCTCTCAAAACAAAGTATCGCATACACTTAGAAGACACCAAAATCTTAGCAAAAGAAGACCACATCCTTAAACAACGAATTAGGGAACCAATTGATCATCAAGAATCCCAATAACCTAAACAAAGACAATGGTCCGGAGATTAGTGATATTTGGATCCCGCTCATTCGGGAGAGAAGATAGTAAGAGCTTGATCCCTAGGAATTAAAAACTTGCACCAATTTCTAAGGTTTCATTAATAGGTTTTAACCTAATTTCTACCCTAAACTATTATAATAAAATTAAAATTAAACTCATTTAATTGATTAACTAAACTAACTTTATTAATTCCAATAAATAAATATATAATAATAAAATAATTTAATTTTAAGGATTATTAGGTTAACTCAGGTGGTATATGATGATCACCAATATTTTTTACTCGGACCAAGATTTGTTTAGTGGATCTTAAGTAAAAGACTTAATTGATTTATTAATTGTTTCATCAACATGTGGTTTAGTGGTTGGGATGTGGCGCCACCATGTAAGTAGTTCATGTTCAAACCTTGATAGGTATAGAGTCCCTTTGTGTGTTCAAGGAAACACAACATATATAAAAATATATATTCAATATATATTTATTTATTATTTGATGTCCTAATATGTTTATAATAGTGTGTATAAATACACAAGAATGAATAGAGTCACATTTATAGTCAATTGACGCGGCTTAACATTGATGGTATAATTAATACAAACACCAATAAACATAAAATACAATATTAAACATAATATACAATAAAGTATATTAGTGTGTGTGAAGGTGTTTGATTTCTCAAGTTAGTTTCCATGTATCAATAAAGGGGCTTAACACATCTATGATTATACATCAAAACTACAATTTAATAATTTTATTTTATTTGCGCTAAAAAAGAAACATTTTTTAATCTTTAAGAAAAATTAATTTTATTTTATTTTTACTACAACGAATTTAATAAATTTGTAGTGAGCTTTATTATTTTTAATTATTTTTGTGTGTTTTTCAAAATTTAAAGAAAAGATAATTTCCGCTAGTTCAATTAGTTAAAGTGTGGGTTTTGTTTACTAGGCAACCAAAATTTCGACGACTTATATGCCCCTGTGTTGTATTTTCTTAACCAATGGTTAAAAATATTAGCCTCACAAGTTAGAGACACATTTCTAACCAAAAAAAAATTAAACAAAAGAAAAAATATTAAAATTACAAAACAAAAAAACTTAATTTCATCATTATTTTTACAAAACAAGTTGATTTGATATTTTTAAACTTTTCCTAAAACAACAAATAAAAATAAATTTTCATTTCAAATAAAATACATTTATCAAATAACATTATAACAAGTAATACAGAGATGCATTATAACATTAAATTAAAATTTCATTTAATAAAAAAATTCTTTAAAACATTTTGAAATATATCTTTACATCCAAAAAATAAAAATATAGATGTCTAACTCTTTGTCTTAGTAAATGCTAGGACAAGGGTTTTTGTCTTAAAAATGGCTCACTATAAAATAATTCTCTATCTTTTTCTCCTCACTTCAACCACCACTCTTTACTTTTATGGGGATGATGGAGTCGTTAAAACTTTGTGAAGATACTCCATCCAATTCTACCTTAAACAACCATCCCCTTAGCTCCCACCTTATTGTCCATCAGTACAACGACCCTCACTAAGATTTTATCCCGATCCTATCATTATCTTCCTTTTCCTACCCTCTCCACCCAATTTATACTAAGTCAATCCCAAATATATTCAATGATAAAAAGAAGTTTTAAATATTAATAATTCTAAGTTAAAAATTATAAAATAAGAATTAAAGATCAAGAGTTAAAAGTTAAAATTTAAATAAATAATAGAATTAATATTAATTGAGGGTTAAACATTGAGTATTTAAAGATAAATATTTAATTAATAAAATTTAAAATAAATTATTATAATATAAAATTGATTTTAATTTAATATAATTTAATGAGAAGTTATGGATGTAAAATTAAAAATTAAAAATTAAAATTTAAGATTAAATGTTAAATGTTAATACTTGTATGTTAAGTTTTAATTTTCTTTATTGGAATTTCTTAAATTGGATAATGGTCAATGTTTTGAAAAATTTGAATATTAATCTTGGAGAATATTATGAACTTAATGATTTTTTTAATGAAATTGTCAAAAGTAAGATAAAGATAGAGAGATGGAACGAGTCTTAAGGTTTGTATTTGAAATTCTTAAAATATAAGAAATATTTATTTATTTTTAAATATTAGTTATATTTATAGTATATATTTTCAATTTAATTTTAATTTTGATAAAAAATATAATTAATAGTAATGAGATTTAAATGTTAACTAATATTTGTAAACGAATGTTTAAAAAATAGAGATTTAAAATTAATAATTAAAGATGTGATTAATTAATTATATTATGATTAATTTAAATTTAAAAGTTGAATATTGTTTAATCACGTTTTTCAAGTAAAAAGTTATAATCCATGAAGTAATCAAAACCATAGATTAGCCAATTTTATAACCTTATCATCATCAATATCCATACAACGAAGTTTGATTCAATATCTATATGTAAACATATTATATAAATTTGATAATTTTTCTTTGGACATTTTGGATATTATACAAATTTTATTTGAACCTTTTGGATATTGTTACTAACACTCCTCCTAAGAGAAGAGTATCATTTGTAAACTTGCAGTGGTTTATGTTTTTCACTCCTTTGACTATTCGAATTCCAGGCATCAAACCATTAACCCAATCACATTCCAATTTCATGTTTAAATATTCTTCCATAATTATGTACAAAAGTGGAGATAGGGGGAAACCTTGTTTTAATCCTCTACTTTCATTAAAAAAAACATCTGGGCACCCAATGACTAAGGCAGAGATCCACCGAATGAAATCATCACTAATTCCAAATTGATGAAGAACATCAAAGTGAAAAGAGTGTTTAACCTGATCAAATGCATTCTCCATGTCAAGCTATCATTCCTTTGTCCCCTTTAGTTTTGCTTGTGTGTATTGTTTCCTGTGTTATGATTATATTATCTTTGATTTTCCTTTTCTCCATAAAACCACCTTGATTTGTTGATATAATTTTGGGGAGAAAAATTCTAATCCTAGATGCTATAATTTTTTTATTATTTTGTATGATGCATTGCACAAAGAGATCGCTCTGACGCTGGCAAAAGACATTGTATTTTCTTCTTGAGGTACGATGGCTAGAAATGCCAAATTTGTGCCTACTCCAATTCTGAAATATCTCTGAACATACTATATCAATATCACTAAATCATATTTGATAGTGTTCCATAAGACCCTGTAAAAATGGATAGTAAAGTCATCTGACCAAGGAGCTTTGTTAGGTTCCAACTCCTAGGTTGCGGCGTATATTTCTTCTTCTAATACACCCTACATAATATTTTCATTTTCTTCCACAGAGATGGTTTGTTGTATGTTACTCAACATGGTAGGGTTAACCTCTAGCTCTTTTCCTTCCTTTTCTTTATTTATATATTTAAAGTGGAGATAAGTTGCTTACTTAATTTTATCAAAAATATTGAGTTTCTCCCCATTGGAGGTATTTATCTCTTTAATATTTTTCCTCCATAATCTAGCTCTTGCTTGCTTATGAAAGTAAGTAGTATTCTTGTCCCCTGCATTAATCCATAAACTCCTATATTTCAATCTCCAACCCATTTCTTCATTACAAAGATATTTTTCATAGCCTTGGAATGGCTATCTTTTCTCCATTACCATTCCCTGAGTGACTTGATCAAACTCAATTCAATTATGCATGCTTTATAACTCCTCCCTGTAATATTGAACCTCATATTCTAGAGAAGAAAAAGGGTTGTTTTCCCATTCCTTGAGTGCTTTCTTAGTATCTTTTATCTTTTTGTCCCATATATGGGTTGGGGAACCAACCACCTAATTACACTAGGTTCACTTTATGATTTCAATCACCGCTTTATCCTATAGCCAAAGGATATTAAAAAAAAAGGAATTGGGCCATAGTTAGGCACCTACTTGAGCATAAATGATATTGGTATATGATTTCGTGATAGCCACATGATGATTCTAGAAGAGGCTGGAAAATTGCTCTCCAAGAAATTACTCTATATCAATAATCTACATAACATTGAATTTATATGCCTAGGACCAATATGGTTGTTTTTGCAAGTGTGTTTTCCTTTCGGAGGTTTTACATATACTAAATCCCATACAGAGATAAAATCTCCCATCCTTTCTGTAAATGGGTCTCACACTATACTCCCTCCCATTTTCTCCTTTTGACCAAGTCTAGTATTAAAGTCATCTACCACTATACAGTTATGCCAATGAATAATCCCTTTTAAGTTTATTAAAGAATCCCAACATTCCCCTTTTTCACAATACAAGGCATGCATACATTGATCACATTTATCTTCTCACTTGTATGTTGATGTTTTAGACAGGTAAATATCTAGCGTTACAATTTATAATTATGAGCTAGACTCCAGAGAGAAGTGTTTCATATAGTGCACAATCCCCCTAAGGCCCCTCTAGCACTAACTGCAAACCCTTTATTGTTTTTTCCAAAATTTGTCACATCTTAGTACATCTTCTTGTTAGGATATTTAGAAACTTAGGAGTTACTTAAGATCAACATGGTCTAATCTGTCATTAGGTTCAATTTTCCTTCTTAGTGTGTTTCTTTAGTATGCATTTGTAATCCAACGGTCATGATATGTTATAGACATAGAGTAAACATAGAGTGATTTGACGTCTCATATTCTCTTTAATATTAATGGATACATTGATATGTGGCTTAACACCTTATTAGCCCATGATATCTGTTTAAAGAGCATGGAGGGTCATTTGTCGATGATTGATTGTGAGAAACTCTCTTGTAAAATATTTTTATTTTGCGTTAATAAATTGCCTCAAATGGCCACATTGGTTGGGGTCATGGATGTTTCCCCATTGGTATTTTACCATGTAAAAACATCAATGTGTTGATCTCTGATATGGTTTTGTGATTGGTTACTGAATGTGTTCATCCTCTGCTTGAATACCTTGTGTTTTCGAACATGGTATCAAAGTGAGGTTTGAAGATATTCTCCCATTGTACATTGAGATCTTGAAGCCATGTTGTTGCATCTTCGATTTCTGCTATTTATGTACATTTTTAGGATAAGAGGACTATTCCATTGCATTCATAGTGATTCTTTGAGCTAGAAATGTTTTTCTTTCACTTGAAAAGGGTTCTTTTCCTAAGATACGACCATTTCAGTCAAATCTGTAGGTATAAATCTGAAATATGCCATTTTAAAATTACTTTACAAAGATAATATTTAGGGTTTATATTTTTTATTCCTGGGTTACTACCATTTTTTATTTTCATATGCTCTTTTCCCCGTGCTCTATGAAATCTAGAAAAAATAGAAACATAGAGGAAAGTGGTTTCTTGTTGGGGTATGCTCTTTTTCAAGCGCTCTGGTGATCTTAGGAAATAAAAAATAGAGAGAAAACTTGCATTTTCATAGTAAAATAACCAAGATCTAAACCCTTTGTTGTTGTTGAGAAATGATATTTATTTGTGTGTGTGAACACACAAAAATAAGTTTCTTTTAAGCATGCACATTGAGGCTAAGCTCCAATAGCAACACCCCCATCTTCCTTCTTAATATTATAATGTGAATTTCCTTATTTAGTAAGAGGTCTTGAGTTCAAGTTTTTTTTTTGTTATTTTTAAAAACAAATGCATGCATTCATCGTAAAGTGTATTTCACATAAATTATAAAAGTGAATCACTATAAAGTATCTTTAATATTTACTTTTTAGTTATTTTTTGCATGCAACTTTAATTTAATAAGTAACTTCATTCTAAAAGTGATTCCCACGTATTATAAAAAAGTGGGCCACGTCATAATTAATTTTTTTGTAGCACCGATCTTATAGGAAAAGTTAGACAAGGAGGAGCACCACCATGTGGACCAAATTATACTTTCCCCAGAGCTCTTTGGTTACTGTTTATGCATTTTTTCAAAAGGGCACAACTTTAGCATCCAAAGTCCATTTCATAAAAAGTGTCACTTTTAAAAAAAAAACCTATACAGAGTTTCCCATTGATCTTTTTCTTACCACTACCAAGTACTTATGATTGAAATCTCATATGGAGGATGTACTGAGAAGTAAATAATTGTACCAAGTTACCTTGGGAAAACAACAAGAACCCATTGATCCCAAAAATAAAGCCAAATGGGATAATAAGAATAACAAATCTCGTGGACTAATCAAAATGTCCATCTCTCCTAATTTAAGGTTTCGCGTTTAAAGAATTGATGATCCTAAGGAAGCTTGGGAAAATTTTCAAACTGTGCTTGGTAAACACAATATTATTTGATCCCATTAGGTTAAAAATTAGTTAATGACTTTAAGTATCAATCATTTTCTTTGAATTGAATATTATTTATCTAATTAAAAAACACTAACACTTTTATGTATAGACTGCAAAATACCAATTCATATATGTTATTCTTGTTAATATTGGTAGTCCATATTTTGTCTTTATATCTACCATTTATGCCACCAAAGAAGCTCCAGGGAGTTGTTATAAAGAACCCTCTCTTGAGTCTTTTTGTGATTCTTTGATTCTAGATCAAGATAAGCTTGTACAACTTGGATTGATTAGCATTGCAAGTACATGCAACAAATCCTTAGTGGCCCAATAAAAATACAAATCCAAGAATCCCAAGAAGAAACATCCTCTCCATAACAATAAGAAAACCAAGGGTCTCAAACCTTCTCTTCCAGCTTATGCTCTTAATGGTGACAAAAGAGAAAAATCCAAAAGTAAGACAAATGATAGACATTGCAAATTTTGTGGGAAAGATGACCATGTGGATTATAAGTGGTTTTAAAATATGGAAGCCTTAGAAGTAGTGATTAAGAAGMACAACACYAGTATTAGGTCTTATTCTAACTCTTATTCTCATGGACATGCACTTTCTACCTTTGATTGCTCCTTCAATGCAACTTCTACTTATTTTTATGAGTGGCTTATTGATTTTGGAGCATATTAACATATGGCTAAGGATAAGGTCATATTTTCTTCTCTTAATGAATGTAACACCAAACAAATATTTGTTGGTGATGATAAATCTCTTACTATTGTATGGATTGAAACAATTCATGTAGATAATGTGACGCAGACCTTTCGGCCCTTGGGCCGAGATCCGCACACAGGATCGTTCTTTACCTCCTTTGAACAGAATCAGCTCTTTCGACTCCTTGCTAGAATCTCAATTTAATCGATCCACAGGTCCTTTCGGAAGCTCTCTTGTGCAAACAACACTAGGAGTGAGCCTCTTTTCTTTCGTGCGACCACAACTCTATGACCAAGGCCCAATTCTAAGGGCACTTGTCGCAACTCACAACTCGCGAGTTCGTGAGTTGAAGCTCTGACTCTTCCTCCTCCAATTCTGCGATACCCAAAATGCCGATATGGGTATGGCTCATCCTCTGTCAGCTCCTTCCTTGTGCAACCGCCAGCTAGGCTAAGCGCTAACACCCTTTGCTACTCGCTGCTTTGTGGGTTTGAATGTCCAACCTTGGCACCTTACCTTTATGAAACCCCGAGAAGCAATGTTGAATTTTATCCTCGCGTTCTCGCTTCTTGCGACCTCGCAAGTTTCAATGTCGAGCTCTCATTCTCTTATCTCATGAATCCCCAAGAAGCGAGAAGTCAATGGAGTATTGACTCCTTCCTCTAGGCGACGCATGTTCACCTGCCAATCACGCGGGCCCCCACCTTGTGGTTCTGCCACGTGTCCACACTCGTGCCTCAACTCTCAGCACTTCACTACTTCTAATGTCGAAAGCAACTCCTTTCAACCTCTGAACCCTTGAATGCGTGAAATGTAATGGGGATCCTGATCCAATCGTCCTCCCGTGACCTAGATCCGATGGCTATCCTCGCTCCTCTCGATTTCGCTACTCATGACCCGGAGCACCCAATCTTTGGGATCTCACTTTGCAAACCTCCAAGTTTGTGAGATCCCTTGATCTCTACCACCTGTCCTCCTCCGATGGATGGCTGCGATATTCTCGCAACTTTGCCACTCGCAAAGTCGAAGGACTTCCCTTTCTAACCTCTGATGTCTGAATCCCTGATAGAGAGGATCTGGTGACATGTGTCCTTCCACTAAGACTGCTCAGATTTTCTTGGGACTTTGCTACTCGTAAAGTCAAGATGCTCACCTCTATGAGTCCGAGTGCCTGACTCTTCGAAATGGATGATTCCACGACACACATATTTCCGCAAACGGATGAATTATATCTAATTTGTTGTTTTCGGACTTTCGATGTGGAGTGTCCCGACTGCTCATACTTAGGACCTCCGATATCCTAAATGCCGAAATCCTGATATGCTAATGCCTTTCGGGACTTTTCTCTCCGCTCTATTGTATGAGGGCTTAACTCCCTCACAACTCCTGAAAGATCTAAAGGCTGTTGGGTTCTATGGATAAGATCTGATGGTTCAGATCCATCCCTTCTCTATGCACTCCTCCGCTGCTCCTTGGACGTGGGAAATTCGATGGCTCAAGATCTCTTCTCTGGTTTGATCCAATGGCAGCTATACTCTCCCTCCCGAGCATGCGCTTCCTTCCTCTACTTGGAAAATTTCTCCATGGATAAAGGCCCTAACCTTTACCTTGCTTCTACGAGATCTTAGTCTTAAGTCTCTCTTGTGTTCACAATGGCGTCGTTCCTCCTGAGCTTCTCTCCTTGAATCCTCAAAGGATTCTTCAGCTTCTACGCTTCTTGCAAAACCTTGACACACACAAGGTGTTATCTGTATTGAGTTTTCCTATAGCTTCGACCTCAAAGGAATCATCGTCCTTTTTTCCTTTCTCCCTCAGATGGAGAATTGAGACTCCCTCCTGGCTATCCTTCTACTCAAACAACTTATTGTTGAATACTCAGGGTGTTCAACAACCCTGCAAAGATCCTTCTTTGGATTCTTCTTCTATATCTGAACTCAAAGAGTTCCTCTTGTGCACTCTGGCACTTACTCAATGCCCTCCTGACAGAGTATCAATAATCCTCAATGATTCTTGCTTATTATGAACTCACAACAGAGTTATTTCTCCTATGAAATCCTTGCACTAGCTCAATGCTCACCTAGCAGAACTTCAAGAATTGTCAGATGATTTTGACTTCTATCTGAACTCTCAGCAGAGTTTTTTCTTTTGTGCATTCCTTGCACTGGCTCAATGCCCACCTGGAGGAGCTTCATAGAACCCAAAGAGATTATGTCTTCAACTTTGTTTCCCCTACACAGCCTTGCCTTCTGAGGTGTTGAACAACCTCATAGGTCTTTCTTAGAATTGATTATTTTAGCTTATGTGCCCACCTGCCACATCTTTGTCTGAATCCGTAGAGTTCAGAAGTGCATATATGCACTAGTATTTAGAGACCGTAGTACGCTATAATTCCCTCCTGGCATGAAACTACCAAGAACCTCTCAAGCCTGAAAATCAAACAACTCCCTGCAAATGTCTAGCATACATCTATAGCATAAAAGAACACAATGAAGCATCCACATAACACAGAAAACATGTAGGAAAATATGATATGGTTTATATTAATGTAAATGCCTCTTTTACAAATGTGTTCCTGAGCTCAGAATTTAACAAAGTCTCAACTCTTTCTCTTCTGCTCTCTTCTTCCTAAAACTATATCCACCCTATCACCAAATGAGATCAAAATTGATCTTTTACACAAGGGGGCTCTTAGAGATCTTCCCTCCAATCTACCTACCCTATTCAATAGCATTGAATGGGCTGTATAGTCTACAAATCAGATCTAGATCTCAGCCTTCAAAACATTAAATGCCTACCTACCTACAGCCTATGCAAAGGCACGACCTCACGGCTCAACAACCTAAACATTAAATTACATTCAAATTCAAAATTGAGAACAAGGGTTGAGCCTCTCTTCAGCCTTGAATGGGCGCGATGACCTGGCTAGTTGGTTGTCTAGCTGACGTGGAGAGATGCTCCTGCATCATACTCCTTAGCTGCAAAATTCATGAGCTCCTACTCATGAGCTTCCCCTCTCATCTTTGGAAATCCTCCTGGATCCCAAACAAATTTTTGGAGTTGTTCATCTGCTCCATCTCCCTGTTGTTGCTACTGGTGCGTTGTTGTTGTTGCTTCTTTCCTTCTCCTCAGCTTCTCCTTGCTGACAGTTTTTGTTGACCTGATCATTAGATCCCTCATCTTCTCCATCACTTCGTCCAACTTCTCCAATGCCTAGCTCTGTTTATACAATCTCCCCAGCTGCAAAAATTTTCTGCAATTGGGAAGATCATCATGATCTCCCATGTCATCTTCTTGGTCTTATTCTGTGGCCTTAACTTGCCACCCTACTACAGAGTTGATCTCTACAGTCTTCTCTTGACTGACCTACTATTTAGTCATCTTTTCTGACAACTCAACTCTTTCCAGTTCTCCTGCTGGCTCTAGATTGTTCAGCCAATCCTCCAGCATCTCCAGCTCCATCTCCCATGGAGTGATCAATCTATATGCCTACTCGTCAACCTCTTCTGCTATCAGCTTCAGTGCTACAGCTTCCTCAATTTCCTAGATGAAAGCATTGAGACACTCCTTAGAATGCTCATATTCTCTTTTTGCTTGGGCAACTTCCAAAGTCTGCTCCAATGCTTCTCTGACAATTTATGCTGGTTGTCCTACTTCTACTGTTGCTGCACTTACAACATAGATTTATGCCTCCCCTAGGCTATGTGGTAGGAATACCTAAATTCCCCCAATCATTTGAAGATTCACTTGATATTCCTCTTCTGTCATCTACATCTGTTGATCCAAACTCGCCTCTGAGTTTATGAGACTCTCACATAATCTCATCTGCTCATCCCTGCCCACCTGGCAATATGGGATTTTCCTGCTTCCCCCCAGGCAGTCTATGAGATCTCATAGAAATATCGATCCATTGCCCACCTGGCATTGTGAAATTCCCTGGCTATCCTGGCAATGCTTGATATCTTTAGCTGATCCCAATTCATCCTTACTACTGAGACTTCTCCTAGTCTCTAGTTTACATGCCTGAACCCTTTTCTCTGGTGTGTTGAGGTTTTCAGTAGGCCTCAAGGACCATTTTAATAGCTTACACTGTCATTTAGCCATCTCCCTATTTAATTTCCCTTCTTGGAAAATCTATTGCTGTCACTCTGAAACCTTGAGTGTTTCTAGCCTCTTCCACAGTCCTCCTGACTGTCTATGGATTGTTGCCTACCTGTAAACAATCCTCTACAGAGTCCTTAGTACTCTGTCTTCTTTTTCCTTCTCCCTCTACTCTGATACCACACTGACACAGACCTATCAGCCCTCGGACCGAGATCTGCTCACAGGATCATTCTATATCCCCTTAAATTGGATCGGCTCCTTTCGATTTCCTGCTAAAATCTACAATTTATCGATCCACAGGTCCTTTTCGCATCTCGCAATCTCGCGAGTTCGTGAGTCATGAGTCCCAACTCTTCCTCCTCCAATTCTGCAATACCCAAAATGCCAATACGGATATGGCTCTTCCTCTGTCATCTCCTTACTTGCGTGATCACTAGCTAGGCTAAGTGATAGCACCCTTCACTACTCACACCTTCGCGGGTTCGAGTGTCCAACCTTGGCACCTTCCCTTTACGAAACCCTGAGAAGCAATGTTGACTTTTCTCCTCGCGTTCTCGCTTCTTGCGACCTCACAAGTTTCAATGTTGATCTCTTGTGCTCTTATCTCGTGAATCCTCGAGACGCGAGAAGTCAATGGAGTATTGACTCCTTCCTGTAGGTGACGCATGTTCACCTACCAATCACGTAGGCCCTCACCTTGTGGTTCTACCATGTGTCCACACTCATGCCTCGGATCTCGGCACTTCGCTACTTCTGATGTCAAAAGCAACTCATTTCAACCTCCGAACCCCTGAATGCACGAAATGTGATGGGGTTCCTGATCGAACTATCCTTCTGTGACCTGGATCCGAGCGCTATCCTCGCTCCTCACAATTTCGCTACTCACGAATTGGTGCACGCAATATTTGGGCTCTCACTTTGCAAACCTCTGAGTTCGCGAGATCCCTTGATCTCTGGCACATTTCCTCCTCCGATGGCCAACTATGATTCTCTTGTGACTTCGCCACTCGTGAATTCAAAGGACTTCCCTTTCTCACCTCCGATGTTCAAATCCCCAATAGAGAGGATCTGGTGACATGTGTCCTTCTAATCAGACGACTCAGATTTTCTTAGGACTTCGCTACTTGTGAAGTCAATATGCTCACCTATGTGAGTCCCAGTGCCCAAATCTCCGAAATGGATGATTCCATGACACATATCTTTTCGTAGATGGTTGACTCAGATCTAATTCATTGTTTCAGGACTTTTGATGTGGAGTGTCCCGACTGCTCATCCTCATGACCTCCAATATCCCGAATTCCAAAATCCCAATATGCCAATGCCTTTCGGGACTTCATCTCTGCTATACTATATGAGGGCTTAAATCCCTCACAACTCATGACATATCTAAAGGTTGTTGGGTTCTATGGCTAAGATCTGACGGTTCAGATCCATCCCTTCTCTATGCGCTCCACCGCTGCTCCCTGGACGTGGGAAATTTGTTGGCTCAGATCTCTTCTTTGGTATGATCCAATGGCAGTTGTACTCTCCCTCATAAGCATGCGCTTCCTTCCGTTACTTGGAATATTTCTCCATGGCTAAAGGCCTCAACCTTTACCTTGCTTCTGCAAGCTCTTAGTCTTAACTCTCTCCTATATTCACAATGGTGTCGTTCCTCTTAAGCTTCTCTCCTTGAATCCTCAAAGGATTCTTTGGCTTCTACACTTCTTGTAGAACCTTGGCACACACATGGTGTTATCCATTCTAATTTTTCCTGTATATTCGACCTCCAAGGAAACTCGTCCTTTTTACCTTTCTTCCTCAAATGGAGAATTCAGATGCCCTCCTGGCTATCCTTCTACTCAAACAACTTATTGTTGAATCCTCGGGGTGTTCGACAACCCTGCGAAGATCCTTCCCTGGATTCTTCTTCTATCTCTGAACTCAAAGAGTTCCTCTTGTGCACTCTGGTACTTACTCAATGCCCTCCTGGTAGAGTATCGAGAATCCTCAGTGATTCTTGCTTCTTACGAACTCACAGAAGAGTTATTTCTCTTGTGCACTCCTTGCACTCACTCAATGCTCACCTGGTAGAGCTTCAAGAATCCTCAGATGATTCTGACTTCTATCTGAACTCTTAGCATATTTTTTTCTTCTGTGCATTCCTTGCACTGGCTCAATGCCCACCTGGTAGAGCTTCATAAAACCCAAAGAGATTCTGTCTGCAACTGTGTTTCCCCTACACAGCCTTGCCTCTGGAGGTGTTCAGCAACCTCACAGTTCTAACTCTGAATTGATGATTTCATCTTCTGTGCCCACCTGGCACGTCTTTGTCTGAATCCGTAGAGTTCAGAAGTGCATCTATGCACCGATATTCAGAGACCGCAGTACTCTATCACACCCTCCTAGCATGAAACCACCAAGAACCTCTCAAGCCTGAAAATCAAACAACTCCCTGCAAATGTCTAGCATACATCTACATCATAAAATAACACAATGAACCATCCACATAACACAAAAAACATGCAGGAAAATTTGCTCTGCTTTATATTAATGTAAATGCCTCTTTTACAAAGGTTTCCCTGAGGTTAGACTTTAACAGAGTCTTGTCTCTTTCTCTTCTACTCTCTTCTTCCTAAAACTATATCCACCCTATCACTAAATGAGATCAAAATTGATCTTCTACACGAGGGGGCTCTTAGAGCTCTTCCCTCCAATCTACCTACCCTATTCAATAACATTGAATGGGATGTCTAGTCCACAAATCAGATCTAGATCTCAGCCTTGAAAACATTAAAGGCCTTACTACCTATAGCTTTCACAAAGGCACGACCTCACGGCTCAACAACCTAAACATTAAATTACATTCAAATTCAAACTTGAAAACGAGGGTTGTGCCTCTCTTCATCCTTGAATGCATGCACTGACGTGGCTGGTTGGCTGGCTGGCTGACGTGGAGAGATGCTCCTACATCATAATGGTCATTTAGATGATGTATTATTTGTTCCAAGTCTTTCATGGAATCTTATATCAATGAATCAAATCACTCATTTAGATGTAGGTAAAATTGAAGAGTTTTCACCTCACCAAGTTGTAATCAAGGATTTAAAATATCCTAAGCATGTCCTAGCAACTAGAATTTTGATGATGTTACCACGCTATACAAGTTTGAAAATTTTGGGTCATCATATTTTCCATTAGTTTTTGTTTCTCATAACGATGACTGGAGAAAAAAATTTCATGAGTGGTTTGGTCATCTAAATTTTCACTCATTGCAACAATTATCTAATCAACATATGGTGACTAGTCTAAAGTACGCTCCCTCATGAAATTGAATGCACAATAATCCTTCTCTTCATGTACAACCAACTTGGAAAAGTTACAAAACAAGTTCCTTGGTGTACTCTGATACTTCTGCATTAATGGACATTCAGTTGCATGATGTCCCTATTTCTAACATATCTCACAATACTCCCCTTCCAGTAATGGATCTAGTGCTCCAGTTGCCAAATATTGCACAAATGCTCGACATTCGTCCTTGTGATGGCCTTAAATCCTACACTTGGTACATCATACTTTTTATTGTTTCTCCTTTCATTTTGTAAGTTCTTCCAGTTGAATAATCAAAGAATCCAACCACGTATGATATTGTGTCATCCCTCCACTGTCTCCTACTAGGGATGATTCCAATTTCATTTCAATTTCTAGCACCTCAAGTTGCGACCCAACCTTCTATTGAATTAATTATCCAGGTGGATATTGGTGGCCACCCACCTTCTCCAACTAGCCCAAAACATGTTTCTGGCAATTTTGGTAATTTACTATGTTTAGCAGTTTTTCAGGTCCTGAACTTCTGGAGCCGTTTTGAGGCCCTAAACGACGTTTTTTGGGGTATGTTAGGGTTGCAAAATTTCATCCTGAAATTTTGTGGAAAATGTTGTATTCCTCGGATAGATCTTTCCAATGGGCTATCATACACCTAAAACAGAGATCGTATGCAAAAGTTACAACCCCGAGAAGTTGATGTACCAACTTACCCAAACGGGGCCCACATGACTTTTGGCGCTTCATCTCCCAGGGTTATGTTTTTGGATGTCTAGGACTTTTTGCATTCCCATTTATTGTAAAAGTGCCTTCAGAGCCTCATTGTAATCATCTTCTTGCGAATGCGAGTAGTCGTCACATCTCTTTTCAGAGATAAGCTGCCACCATTCTAGCGAGTCTTTCACTCTGTATTTTTACAGTCTCTGTACATTTCTCTGATTAATAGAAATCATGTATTATTGTATATCTTTGTTTATGGTTTCATCTCTGATACATTTCTGTTATATTATTGGATATTTGCAATATCTCTATACATTTCTTTATTATATCTCCGCTCTCATTTCGTGCCTAAAATAATCCGGATCAGTGGTATCAGAGCAGGCTGCTCTTGATCATTTTCTCAGTGCATGTCCCCGATGAGGTCCGAGTATAGAAAGTTGGGTCTCAAGCTTGTCTCTCTTGAAGACAATCTCTCTCGCACACCCAAGAAATCCTTAATGGTGGAAGAAAAGAAAATCAACAGAGCAGACGATCCTATCAATCTATTGCTTGAGCAAGCTCTCACACGACAGAGGGACAAAATGATACAGAATTTTTCCCACATCCTTAAACGCCTACTGATAGCATAAGGTGCATCTTCATCAAGCGGACACTTTTAAGGCACCTCGCCTTTCAAGGTACAAGTTAACTTTTATATTCCTGTATTTGAAGGATAGATAGATGCAGAAGCCCTAGAAAAATGGTTAACTCTGCTAGAAGGTTATTTCTCTGTTCACAATTTTTCCAACAAAGAAAAGATCACCTTCGCACTCCTTAAATCTCTCCCTCATGTCAAACATTGGTGGGAAACTTATTGGGAGCAAAGTTCCACAGAGGATTCTAGAATATATGGGGTCGATCCCACTTGGGATTTTTTTATGGATGCAGTAAAGGAACAGTATTACCCTATTGGAAACTATGAGGACCAGTACATGAAATGGACCACACTGTGGCAACAGAGGGTCCAAGCAGTTTCGGAGTTCACCAATACCTTCCATACCTTGTGCACCAAGCTGGGTATCAAAGACTCCGAGCAACATTTGGTTCTGAAATACCATGGGGCTCTACACAGATACATCCAAACTAAAATGGATTTTCTGGACATCTCATCACTCGGTGCTGCTTATCGATATGCTGTTAAAATTGAGCAGAAATTCAAGCACCAAAACAAACGGGA
>JASDQU010681526.1:4295-15726 GCA_032191745.1 Picea mariana
GTTCACCCCCACCCTAGGGCTACGTCCACAAAGTCTTCTTTATATTATCTTGGTCAAGCAGTTACAGCACGGAGCTTCAATGACCCTTACTTCGCACATGATAGAAGGTCTACGCAGCTCGCTAAATCCATCTTCCTTGCACTAAGCAACAACCTCCTCCTATTTCTTACATTGCCTATCTATTTATATATTAAAAAATGGGCCTAAATGTGGGTAGACCCACGGGCCGACATCCCTTTCCCATTACATCAACCCAAAACCCTAAAATGGACCTAAAAGTAGTTCTTGCTTCCTTAATTTCCACTTTGTGTTGCCCTCCATCTTTGGCAAGCTGTCGCAGTCCCCAAAAGTGGTCAAGTATGACCAAGTACTCTTCAAAACTTGGTCAAGGGCCAACAATAACTTAGTCTTCATTTTATTCAATAATTAATTTTATTCAAAATTAATTGTAGGTGTTTGGTTAAAGAGAATTTGACATGGTATCAGAGCTAACACTTTGAGGGAAAACTAGATTTGCATGAATCATTATTTTTTTCACCGTAGGAGATTGTTTTTTGTCTCATTAAAGGTATGCAGAAAAATGAAAAAAAAATGGAATCGAATGGCCATATGAACATCGTACAAACTGTACATTCATCGTATTTTGTATGGTCATACATATTGGATGCAGAAGGGTCATACGGGCTAGCAGCTACAAGCTAGGTGCATGTTAGGTTGAGATCGATTTGTTTGCAGAGGATGTGGAGGCTAGACGACAGATCTGTGAGCTATGAGAGAAAATTTTGCAGTCGTAGTCTTAGTTTTTGAAGAGGATAATGTGAACAGATCCGCGTGAGCAGAAGAGAAATGACTAGGTCTGGTTGCGGAGTAGCCGACAATGATTAGGTGTATTATTGAGTATTGAGTTGTGGGCTAAGTGAGCAGTCACAAGTTACTGCAGATAGATCCACATGTGGAATGATGGAGAATATCCTAACATAGATACAACCATAGGCATGAGGTTGGTTGTGCAGCCGACAAGGAACATCTCCACACAGAGGAATTCAAGGGAAAAGGTCATGGGCAAGATGAGAATAGAACAGTGGAATGTATGGAGTAGGGATTTGGGTGTAAACAAGGAACCACCAGCTAGGTCATGCAAAGCCACAGAGGAAGTGGAGAATTTCATAGGAGCTTCAGGAGGGAAAGGAGCAGTGGTCATCATTGTAGCAATAGTAGTCGTCGGTAGGGCATAGGCCACTAGACCAACACCCGCCAACATAGCAGTCGGCAGAGACAAGCCGCCAACAAGACAATCAGCTCATCATAGCCACCAAGCATCCCAGAAAACTTGATCAGGCTCAATAGGACACGGGGAAACCCAGAGAAGTTGCCAGGTGTTGATTTAACTAAAAACCCAACACTCGACTAATATACCAAACAAAATCACTTTACTAATTATTAGCATAGCTAGGTTATCAATGAAACATTAGAGGAAGCATTAAAACAAAAAACATAACAAATTTGCACAATATATTTGGGTAAACACCCCTAGAAAAACTTTGAAGGGAAAACTAGATCTAAGTTTGATTTGTTATTATAAACCATGGGCTCCCCTCTTGGGATAATATCCCATCAGAGGAATACAATGCTACAACAAATAGATTATCCCACTTGGTTTTTATTTCCCTTTCTACCCCTTTACACCTTTTCTCATACCTTCCCACTCACACTTGGATGAACTCTTTTCACCCACTCAATGAGATCTCTTCACTCTCTCTCAGTGTGTGTCGCATCCTCTCACCTAGGTTGTATTTTATTACATTGAGTTAACCCCAATTCCAAAACCCCAGATCTCCTCTAAAGTGATCAATGGTTGAGATCTAATCTCACTTTCACTTTATATCTAAGGGTAAGGACTTAATCAACTCACTTAAGTTACTAATTCCAACAAACTTATGCATTTAACTTAATTAATCTCACATTAATCCAAAAGTGTATTCACTTTAATAATTACACATAAAGTGAACTTCCTAAGGTTTTTTGAGAGGTTACAAGGAAGACTTCCACATGCTATACATCGATCCTATGTGGAAGTACATGTCCAATGTTGATACATCAACACTCCCTCTTAGCAATGAAGGTAATTCTACCACCTGGAGGTGGCTCTATCTTCTCTATCAGATCTGCTACCATGCATGCTCTCCAATCCACTTGTTTGGTTTCTCCCTCTTACACGAAATTTATCTCAGCCATCTTGCTCGAACCTTTATGCAAACACTTTCCTATGGTCATGTTCCTAGAATCCTTCTGCTCCTAAGCATCATGCATGGCCATTTCATACCATGGATTCTTCCAGATAGAATTGGAACCCGAAGGTTTACTCCCTCTGAGTTTCTCAACCTTTAGAGTTGCTTTCTCCTTGTTCTATGTTGCTCTGTTGTTGCTTTCCTTATCTCACATAGGCTAACTCTTTATCCTATACAATTTTCTCTCTCTAATTCCAAAAACAGTTTTTGTGTTTGAGCTAGATCCTCTGGACATGATCAGTGCATTTCCATGCTGGAAAAATACCTCATACCCCTTCTTCTCAAACGCATATATTGAAAGCACACTCCTCCTAAGTTATGAAACCCATATCACATTTTTCACTCTCAACACACTTATTGAATCCATCTGGAATGGAATTATTCCACCCTGCACTGCATGCTTGGTCCCCATACCAAGTTCCACATACATATCTGAGTCAGAATCGGTGAAGCTCTCGAACACCTCTCATGCTCCTATCATATGACATGTTGATCCACTATATATCAATCATGCATTGGCTGATATGGTGCCCAAGGTAGTCTGGGAAATGAGTAAGAACTCTGAATTTTAAAACTTCTTTGAAAAGTCATCCCTTTGAGCCTTTTCCAACGCAACTACCTCTGGTTGCGTCTCATTTCCACCCTTCTTCTTTTCATATAGAGAGGTAGACTCCCCATCGACAAACTTCTTGAACTTGACCTTCTTTACTTGGCTAGAAAGAGAAATGTTCTCATCATCCTTCTTGTACCTACCTCAATTAAGCTCTCCATATCAAAGTTCCTCCTGAACGAATTCATCCCACAATATTAACCAATCAGAGAACTTCTCTCATGCCATGACCCCTTTGATTAATGATTTTCACTCCTTTGTGAAGCCTTTGAGTTTCTTCCTCACCATCTTTGAGTCATATACTACTTCCCCAATTTTTTCATTTCATCTCGAACCCGTCGGATCTAGGTGAGATAATTCGTCACCATGTATGATCATGTCATCTTAGTATCATTGATATTCTCTCTCATCACCATCTTGTGATGCTCATTCTGACTCTAAAACAAACTCTTCATATCCTCCCACATATCCTTGGATGAGTTCTTTCTCGATAAATGAGGTATCAAGTGATTCTTCACTTCATCTAGGATTATACGCTTGGATTTCATGTCCTTTAGATTATGGGTGATGTTGGTTGGATCTCTCTCTTTCTCTTCTTCTTGGGTTGACTCGGGTTCAAATATAAACAGGTTTCCAACAAAACCCTATAAAACTATCGGCCCTCCTGGTAAACCAGAAGGAAACGTTGCACGCATAGTGCACATCGCAGTCTCACCTGAGCTAGATCTATGGGTGACTTCAATACCCATGTGTTTGTAGTCTAGGAATGAGTGGGGATATGGGAGGGTATTTTATCTTTTTTTATGCATTAAACTTGTTCCTGATTAAAGTATTTCTAAGATTCATTCATCTTTTAGCCTTATGCATGCATGCTAATACACATAGTTATTCATTCATTCATAAATTAATTGTTGACATAAATTAAACATTCAAGAACCATCACACGGAACACAAGTTTTACCATGGTTCACCCCCTCTTGGGATACATCCACAAAGATTTGGCTTCTTTGTTCTTTTATTTAGTCTGCTGCAAAATATGGTGTTGCATGTATTATATCTTCAATGACACAATCATGATGAGTTTAAGAGACCTTTGTGAGGAATACTAGATCACACTAGGATCCTCATCCTGTGACCTAACCCTTAAAATCTACCTTACACGACTCTTCTACAGCCTCAATACAATCGACATTCCCTCGTATCAACTACTCCACAAAAACCCAACCCTGGCCTAGACCTCTTTGGTTCTTAATTATACTATTTTACAAGCTTATAGACATTACAATCCATATCAAAAACCTTAAACCTAATATGGTTAGGATTTCTTGTCTCCTCTCCACGTGGCTTTTCCTCTTGCATGATGCTTTTCCTTCTTTTTCTCCATGTTTCTTTCTTGCGACTTGTTGTGTGTGCTCCAAAATTAGGTATTTCATTCCAAAACTAGGTATTTCCTCAAAATAGGCCTACACCCAACAAGCCCCCAACACTGACATGTGGCTCATCCTAAGCCACTCAAGTGATGTGTGCTCCCTGAATAGCCTCTTCCAAGCTGTGAAATTTTCCTTCTAGCTCTTCCCCTTTTTCTCTCACCTACATAGATTTTCCTATAATCTCTTCTACCCTCTGCACTCTGATATGTTCCTTGACAGATTTTGCGCTCTTAGCATGATTCTGAGCCATTCTTGTCTTCTACTCCTCTAGTTCCACAATTATTTGCGTTGCTTTCTCCTGGAGAGGTTCTAACTGGGATTTACTAGCCTGCTTGTTATTCTGTGCAGTCTTCAATTATGTCTGTGGGGTCTTCATCTCATGCATGCCCTTCAACCGCTTTGTGATGCTCATGGAATTTTGTCGCTACTTAAGATCCTGGATTTCAATGTTGATTTCCTCCTCTTGTTGGTCTAATTGTTGGACCTTATCATATTCCTTGAACTTCATCCATAGTTTTGCAGTGTTGTCAAACAGTTGTGTGACCTTTTGAGCTTCATTCTCGATTATTTCCACTTGTAAATATGCATGTTGTTCCCTTTTGGATGTGACTTTAGGAGGGGTGGTGGGTGTCAATTTTTCTTTGCGATCTTCAACTCCTTTTTGTATTTTTTGAGCGTTTGCACAATTATTTGAATTTTTTCTTCTGCATCACTCGTGGTTGCCTGCGTGTTGCCTGGATTGAAGAATTCCTTCATCTTATACTCTAAGTTATCTGTATGTTTCTTCTCCTCTTGTTTCTCCATATTTACCTTCTCTAACACCAGTTCTAGTGCCTCCTTTCCATTTTTAGTTGTTTGCAATTCTGTCACGTATGTTCTAGCTCATGATTGCAGTTCTTACAGGACACTGACTTGCAGTTTGTACAATGCCTATGTTGGTATTTGAGATAGTACCAATTGTACCTACACCAAGTCATTGAGTGGCATCTGAGCTATGGTCTCGTCAACCTGCAACATGTTTGTTGTTATCTGGAAACTTGGACTTTCTGGTGCTACAGTCTGGATGGTGGCTTCTTTATTCTGTGCGCTCATGTCCTCGGCTTCTATTGCTCGGGGGATTGTCTTTGTTCCCCTTTATTTCCTCTACACTGCTTGTATCCTTTCTAATACCTTCTTAATTTCATCCAACTTGTTTCTTATCCTTCCTCTTTGGTTCTTGGCCTCTTCTAACTCGTCAATTGCATAATCTTGTACCCTCTCTTCTACAAGATTGGAATCATCCTTGGTAATTATGTATTCTTGGATTTTCTTATGGGATTTGGCCTTTTGGTGTGGCCCACCTGTGTGTATGGTTGGCCACTTGGGTGGCCCTGTCTCTTATGGAGTGGATGTTTATGGGGTTTCCTATGTTGGTGTGTCCCCCCTTCCTTGTTCTTCCTTCACGGGGTCATTTTCTTTCTTTCTTGTCTCCACATCCTTTTTTGGAGCGCTCTCCTTCTTCTGTGTTATTGTATTTTTACCAAGATTGCCTTGTTATGATGATTTCTTGGTTGTTTCCCTGCCCCCTACATATGTCTTGGACGACCCTACTTCTACCTCTTTTCCCTTAGGCATATTCTTGGTGATGATTGCGATCTGCCAATCATCTTGCCAGTCTCTCATCATCATTTCAACTTCCTCTTCCTTAATGCAAAAGAGAAGTTGAAGCCATTTTTTCTCTAGTTCCATGCACGCTTGGATCCACATGTTGTGTCGTGTAGCCCTAAATTTGGCTACCCCTTGATATTTCACGAACACTTCTGAAGTGATCCTCCAAGTGTTAGTTATGTTGTCTTTTATGTCATTGAGATACCGAGAAAAGGTGATGGCAATGCCACTTCTTCACTTGGGGTCCGAAGTGCTTCCCATAGACGTGTATCGTGTTCTGCGACAACATCCTACTTTATCACAGAAGTACAGGTAGGGAGGCTCTTTCCAGTGAATTAGTGTTATCAAAATCATTAACCAAGAGTAGTGGAACTTTGTCCCCAAGTCTTGTGCATCCTTTCATTCATCTAGGAACAAGTTTAGTAAGTATGGCGCCCAACTGAGCATAATTTCATTTGTGCACTATGTTGTTGCTGCAAAAACCCTTGTAGGGCCCTCCTCCTTGTGGCATTTGTGAAGTATCTTGCATTCCATTAGCTTGGTTTCCATCTTGGTGGATGCATCACTGATATGATTTATAATTATTCTTTGCGAGTCTCTTTCAGTCCCATATGTTTTCTTCCTCTCTTATGCGATATCCTTTTCCTTGGTTTTGTCATCCAGGTATTGCACAGGCTTCTCACCATTTGATGGCAGGCCTTTGATGAATGCAATTAGTTCTACGTCTATGGATACTAGTTCTTCTAACCACAAAAATCCCCCATAGAGAACCGCCAGCAACTACTCGATGCAGTTGTTCACATCTTTTTCCCTTCTAAAGTGGGTAATTTCCATCAAGTTGAGAATTCATTTGTTAGAAAATCATGTCACCCATTTCTTTGGTTGTAGTATTGGGTCTCTCAATGGACCTGTTCCTAGACTCTCCATGTACACCTGTTGCGCAAATTATGGAAAATTTTTGGTGTCATACACATCATGGTCTATGTACGACAATATTTTGACACAGCCTAGTAAGTTTGGCATGGCCTACACCCCCTCTGGAAAGTGTGGTAAGAAGATCGAGGCATCAGCCTGCTTGCACGGGGACCACGCAATGAGTTTTTTCCCCTTTCTCTTCATCGGCATGCTAGAGGTCCCATCCTTTGGTTCTTTGTATTCCCCACCTGACTATTGTTTCTCTTTGATATCTTCAATCTGTACATCCTCCTGTTGCATGAACCCCACCACAGGTTATGGTCTTGGCTTGTCATACTATGTCTTGTCATTGTCTCTGCTATTCATTCTATGGATTGCTTCAGCCCTGGAAGGTTGTAGTGGGTTTCCTATAGTTGAAGGTTTGTGGCCCTACGCACTGTCGTGCAAGTTGATATCCATATTGGTTGTCATGAGGGCCTGCTCTTCTTCCTCCACCAGTGTGGTGCTCACTAGTTCATCATGCAGCAAGGGAATTGTGTCGACATCGACAATTCCCTCTCTTTGTGTAAATTCCTCCTCCTCTGCAGTTTCCTACGGTGACCTATCGTTGTTGTGTGTTTTCTATGTTGTTTGTCTTGGTGCACCGAACTTTGGGGGTGCCATCTTGGGTAGTTCTTGGTTCTCTGATTGAGCTTTGGCTTCTATGATCTCCAACCTTGTTTGTTCACCTTTCGTCTTCGTGCTCCTTAGCTTCACAGGTTTGCAAATGCACAATAAGTCTTGTTTGGCCCGCATTTTTATTTTATATAGAGGGCATCATAAATGCCTTGAATATTCTTGGAGAATATTCTTTGGTTGTTATTACTGCATTGAATATTTTTGAGAACACTTCCTTCAGTTTCAAAAATTCCCAATTTACGCCTTTTTACCTTGATGGGTTGTTTTTTACTTTCCCAACTATTGGCCCCTATTCTAGTGTGTTTCACTTTTTCGGTGCGTCGTACGTTTCCACTGTGACTTTTTCCTTAGTGAGGAGTGTTTTCTTCATGTCAACCGTATGTTGTCCGTGGTCACTTTTTCTCTTTGTCGCATCGATTCTACTATCTGTTACGCGTGATGTTTCCTTGTATTTTTTATTTTCTTTCTTTTCTACTTTTTTCTTCATTTTTCTCCTTTTTCTACTTTTGTATTCCTTTTTATGGGTTTTATTTCCTAATCTCTACTATAGTACACTATATACATACCTTTCTTATTGCGTTGTGACTTTTAAGGGTTAGTAAGTCGAATGATTGTCCCTGTATAGTTTCAATCGACTATCGTTGATAATTCCTTTCAGTTGTGTTCCTCCCAAGTCTTTTAGTTGTACACATCCCCCATATGTGATAGTATGTACTTCATATGGCCCTAACCAATGCATTCTAAACTTACCAAGGTGTTGGAAAAAAAAATTGTCATAGAGAAAAACTAGGTCTCCCTCCTTAAAAATATTGTTTTTAATATGTTTGTCATGCCATGATTTGTTTATTTCTTTTGTACTTCCTGGTGAAATTCTGTCAAAATCATGTCTTCATGTAGACTAACCTTTCATGTATTTTTCCCCTTTCTTTCATGTTGGTAATTGTTGCTACATGTAGACTAAGTACCAGAAATTCTAATGGTACCACTCCTTCCTACTCCTACACCAATATGAATGGTGTTTGTCCTATCATATTTTTACATGTGGTACTACATGCCCATAGTATTGCTGGTATCTTCAATTCCCAATCATCTTATTGAGCTCTCAACACACCCTAAAAGCCTTATGAAAATTTATCACTTTTTGTGTACCACTTGTTTTCTTTTACTGTCTAAATCGATTTCACTTTGGGGGGTTGTTTAATTTTTTTTGTTTTCATGAATATTATTGATCGAATCAGATGTGTTTGAACTTGTTAAAATAAACCTCATGTCTAAAAGAACTTGACACCTGAATTAAGAATCGATAGCTAACACTACACCTAACGCACTCAGGTTCGGCGTCGAAAAAATTCAAGCAAGTAAAGGGACCACACAATTACAATAGTCGTCAAACGTCGATCCCCATCGGCATCAATAGAAGGTGGAGTTGGTTTGTGTAAGTTATATGAATGAAGTTTCAATAGATAGTCGATCCCCTTCAGCATCAGCAAAATACGAGAAGAATAGACATTGACAAAAGACATAAATAAATCATTGATAGCCGATGTCTGATGCGCTTTATCAAGGTTGGGGAAATCTAGAAAAGTTAAAACAATCATTTTGTTTGCAAAAAACATATCACCAATCCCCGATGAGTTTTCGGCATCGAGACTTTTTCGAGAGAGTCGATCTAAGATCACTTGGGTAGGTTTATCGTCGAGCATCGATCCTTGATATTTTTTGGCGTCGGCAAGATAAGATGGGGTTTTAGAACATATATCTTAAAGAAAGTCTTGATTCCGATTAACACAAATAAATAGAGACGTTGGTCTTGAGTGCCACTTGGATTTATCATGTAAGAGTGTCATATGACCTAGTTTCATCTCGAGTCGTCTTAAGGATTCATGTTCCCTAGTCACACCTCCAGGTCAGCTTCTCCACGTTAGCCCTGTATGAAAGATCGATCAGCATCGGAGATTTTGCAAGAAGTTATCAACGAAAAGTGCTTGAAGAAAAACACTGATCCTTGACTCACCAACTGGACTAGAGAAATGATGGGATGTTTTTGGCATAAGATACGATCAGATTTGGACATTTAATAAACCAGTTAATGCTTGATCCCGCATTTCTTTCTACTTCATGCACCGATTAAACAATAGAAATTTGAAATCGTCGAAAGAGCACATTACAACCCGCGCCTGTGCCATCAACAAATGATGAATTTAATTTTAAACATCTTTGAATATCTAGTGGAAGATTTAATGAAATTACACTCATAAACTGAATTGAATGGTTGATGCGACAAGGTAATTTCATCCCTATTTAAATCTCTAGAACGTTTTTGAAAAAATTCATTATGCACATAAATTTAATTCCAAAGCATCCGAAGGAGAAAAGTGAGAGTCTGATACTGTACTGACCATCATATTATCAAAACCAGGTTAAACAAGCTATAGAGGTATGTGTTCCAGTTTGTCAATTCATTGGTCGTAATTTATATATGCATCCAATTTTGTTGCACAATCTCTAAACTATGTTCTAGCTATAGGTAAGATTTTGCTGATAAATCCAACCACCAGACGCTCCTCGAGGGCACCCAAGCTAAAAGAAGATGAAACAGGTGAATTTTCTTCTCCGGGGACCACGAGGAAGTTGGATTACACTCCCCGGGCGAAGCCTGTCATTAAAACATCAACAAAGAAAGCTTGTGTCTATCCTCCAACCTTTGGTGATATAGAACCAAGCACCAGATCCAAAGTAATGCTCCCATAGTGGGGGGACCTCTTCAACAGAATTAACCAGGAAGAACACCCGGATTGTATCCCACACAGCAACACAAACGTAAGGGTGCTTGATGACCTGGTGTTCCCGAACATCCAACGGACATATTTACACATGGTGGCCAGCAAAACCACAGTTTTCTCTTTCATAGAGGTTTTGAAATGTCTAATCGACCATACGGACGAGCAGAAGTTCTTGATCAATGATGAGAATGGTGGGTGTGTCAGATTTTTCCTCCCAGGAGAAGTCCATAAATACTACAATCTTAGGCCCAACCCAGAGGAATGGATAAACATGGAATTCATGGTGAATTTCTATGAATTCCATGACACCAACCAGTTGAGGGCCTCATGGTGGAAGGAGGACAAGAAGTTTACCAACCAGAGTAATGGTTGGTATGGGACGGTTAACCTAAGGGAGCCATACATCCATCTGATAGCTTTCATATACCAACTGTATGGAGAGAAGGACTGCTCCAAGTTTTTGAAAGCATGGATGCCTTGGCATACATGGTGGTGATTTCTGGAAGCATCTTCAACTGGGGAGCGATAATTTCTAAACAATTGAGCATCTGTGTACAGTAGGCTCAGACACCGAAATAAGGGGAAGACCCACTTTCTACATGGCCTCGTACTTTCTCGATGTTATCTGTGCAAGAAATATCTCCGCCGACATGAATCTAAGATGGCATGTTATAGAGCTCCCTGTTCACATTTATTTCATCATACTCTGGGAGAACATGTTTAAAAAATCTTACACACTCATCTGCAATGAATTCATCACCCGTATTCATTTTATTATTTTTAAGAAGGAATGCCCAAGATTATCCACAGCATCCAAGAAAATGGTAGAAAAGTTACGCCATTGGTATTTAGATGAACGCTCAACCTACATCAGGGTGTTCGGGGCCATCGGAGCACCACATCTCCTACCCACTCATGTCCCATATCGTCTTGTTGTGGGATAAATCTGCTATCAAACTATCATGCAGGGCTATAATGCCACATTATTCAAGGAGAAGAAGTGGGCTTTCATACCCTATGGTTTCCATGTGGGGTTTGATCTGGTAAAGGATACCGCTCAAGCCAAACAAGAAGGGATGA